>BPLQ01011653.1:311557-360122 GCA_021605075.1 Caerostris darwini | reverse complement strand
AAAAAAACGAATAAATTTATGAAATTAGAGACAAAATTTAAATACCAAATATTTCAAGTTATCAATAACAGATGTGATATATAAAGAGATTATTTTTAAAAATATATACACAAACTTCTTTTGATAATTTGAAATTTCAATAGAAAATCTCTAAAGTCAAAATTTACGGGGAAAAAAATAATTTCATTAGAAACTTCCCTTGAAATGAAGTTATAAGTTCTTTCTTCATTTCCTCTACAAGTGATTAACTTTATACAAAGAATTCAATTTTTGAAAAAATTTTATATAATAATTTTAAGATAAGCAAAATTAAATAGATACTTTAAATTTAAATGCATCCATTAATTAATCCATTGATTTTTCTAGAAATATGCAACTAAAATTTTATATTCCTGTTTCTACAAATAGAAAAAAAATAATTTCCTTATTAAAGTTATTATTACTTTCACATAGATAAATGTTTGTTAAAATCACTTTAGCAGGAAAGAGAATTATTCTTCATTTCCATTTGAAATAATTTTTTCGTGAGAAATAATTTATTCCTAAAATAATTTTTTTAGTATCAATGTTATTTTATAAACAACGTAGATAAAATATTTCTAAATTAAAAAAAAAACAAATAAAGAATAAATTTATAAAATTTGAAACAAAATCTAAACACCCAAAATTTCAAGTTTATCAGTAACAGATGCGATACATAAAGAGATTATTTTAATATATATATATATAAGTCTCTTTTGATAATTTGAAATTTTAATAGAAAATCTCTAAATTCAAAATTAACGAAAAAAATATAATACTTTCATTAGAATACTTGAAATGAATTTATACGTTCTTTCTCCATTTCTTCCACAAGTGATTAGCTTTATAGAAAAAAAAAAATTCAATTTTTGATCAATTTTTATGTAATAATTTTAAGATAAGCAAAATTAAATTGATAATACTTTAAATTTAATTGTATGTTCCTTACTGAGAAATGGCCAGAGCTTTCCCTGCCGCATCCCCATCATCATCTTGAACATCGCACCCATGCACGGTCCAGATAACTCAACACTCGAGCTCCCCCGAATCACCATAGGCATCAATTTTTTCATCATCTGCTCAATACTCTGTGCAAGTTTTTTATCGGTGTGATTCCAGTGGGCAAATATAAAGTCCGGATGATCTGTATCTTCCATGATCTTTTCGATTTCGCTTGGCATCTCCTCATCACTTTGTCTTTTATCTCTTGTTGCCACATTGGTGCCAAAAACGGACATCAGAAACGCAGCGAACAGAACCACTTTCCATTGGCAGGCCATGACTCTTCCCAAAGATTAACTCTCATCCAAAAAATCGTGATTCTAGTGACAAAAAAAGCGAACTTTCTTATGTAGGAACCATTTTCTCCTAAGTTTGCTCTACTTCTGCCGCTACGTCATCGATCATGTGATTGGTGGGGCCAATTAGGAAGCAACAAGACACGAAAGTGAAACTCATTATGGATGGAAGTTTTTTCGCTCGATTTTCGAATCAACTTTCTTATTGCAGCTTATTTTCTTTTCTCTTACAACCATCGGCGTTTTGCAATTCTTGGGGTTCACCCGCCCCCCTCTATTTATTAACTGTATGTAGGTTTCTTTACTAATAGTACAGTTTCCTTTTACTCAAAAACCTGAAATTTGAATTCTATTATATCTGTTTTTAAATCATTAATGTTGAAATTCTGCGTGTAATAAACCTAATTTTTGAAGTAAAGGAGTTTATTTTAAGAATTTCGGATATACTATATTTCGGGCATACTATTTCTTTTCATTAGTTTTAAAGGTTGCTTAAATTTAGTAATCATTTTTAATATAAATCACTCAAATTAATATTAATTATAAAATATATAAATGTTTAGTAATTTTTAATAAACGTTAAAAAATATTTTGTTCTCCAAATTATAATAAAAATTTTTGTCAATGCTAAAACTTTTATAGATGCTCGCATTCTTAAAAAATAAACGAGTATATATATATATATATATATCATTTTATATGCATATTATATCAAGTTATTTAAACATTAATATGGTTTTCCAATTAAATTACAATAAAATTTAATTTAAATTTTTAATACAAAAATAACATTTCAAAGATATTTTTTCCAACACATTTTAATCAAATTTATGCTTTATTTTTCAAAAATATATATACATATCATCTAAAAAACTAATAGCTTTTTAAAAATTAAAAATCAACTAATTGCTTTTCTTTTTCTTTAGAAAGAGATAAAAAAAAAAGGTTATATTGGTGCATTTTTTTTTCTTTTGACTGGTACGGTAAAGGACGAACACTTTTTAGTTTTGTATACGATATAATTTTTTCATTAGCTTTAAATATTTTCAAAACATTTTTATCAAAGCCGAAACAACTGGTCCACGTTACAAGTTTATTTTTCAAATAAAACACTTTCAAGTCCATTAACAATAATATATTTATATTCTATATTTAATATAAACTAATCATCATCATTGGCCCAACAACCTCATAGTCGGCCAAGGCCGTCTGCCTACTGGCAAATTTCGAAACATGAGATGTTTTCTTTTTACGGAATAGGACTGTCAGCTCTACGCCCAACAGTCATGTTAGATCGGGACCTAAGTACAGTTTAAAGTGGAATCCGAACCACTACAAACAATCATGACATCGTCGGGACTCGAAAGTGAAACCTATGGCACCGAGGGCTTGAGCGCTATACAAACTAATACTTTATTAAAATAATTATAAATTGTATTCAAAAATTATTTGTCACATAAAGTAGATGGATTTTGGAAGAGTTTTTTTTTTTTTTACAATATCCAATTTAATTGGTTGAGAACTAACTTAGATGCTAGGAACTTCTTGCTGTCAAATATGTTTTTATTAAAAAAAGAGGTTTTTAAACTTTTTTTTTTCGTTCCATGGATCCTTTTTTCATTGAAGTGAAGGTTCGTAACTCTCTTTTTCAGCAAAATAGGTTCTACTGATACCTTTTGTCACAGAGCAAGTAATCCAAAAAGCTCGGACGGAAGACCATTAACTGAAAAATCATCAACTCTGCTACATTTATAATGAATTCAAGTCAATCGCATAAATATTAGACGAATCACATGAAATGGAAGAGCATTATCTATTTTATATATATATATGGTTTTGTAACTTTGAGTATTTTCTACACATAGCTTTCAAACTTGTAGTGAAAAAAATGGTAGTCTAGTAGTGATGATAAGAAAGTATTCAAGGATAATAAAATCCACTTACAAAAATTTTTCGATGGAAATTGCAGATTATGTGTGTTATATGTTTTAGATCCTAAAACAAATTTTAATGTTGTAGACATTGTAGCCTTTGTCTTGAATCAGTAACAACAAAGCAAAATTATACATCAGCTGCATAAGTTAATGCAATACAAAAATATTCTAGTCTTATTGTTTTAACACTTTTAAGTACTTTCCTCACCTTAGGTACTTACACTTTGAATCTGTACTTAGTTTTAAATTCTTAGGATCAGAAATTAATTGTCAAAATAATACCTTACCTGAAATAAAGAACAGAATAAGGCCTTTTACGGATTAAGAAATCTGTTTAAATTACAGTTTATATGCAGAAAAACTAAATTCCTGCTATATAAAACCCTTATTAGACCTATTTTGGTCTATGGCTCTGAAACATGGACTTTGGCAAGATCTGAAGAGATCCATTTAGGTATATTTGAGTGGAAGATTTTAAGGACTATTGCTGAAGGTGTTAGGGAAAGTGATTGTTGGAGAAGGGTACAATGCAGAAAGTTATAAATGCTATAAAGACTATGATATTATAAAATTTATTAAGATCGATAGTTTAAACTGGGATGCTCATGTATTTAGAATGAATGATTTAAACTTGTAAAAAAAGGTTCATTTTGGCAAGGGAAAAGGGCGACCCAAGTTGCGACGGGTAGACACAGTTGAAAATGATTTTGTTGATAGGTTAAGAATTGGAAGACCATTGTCTCGAAATGCATGGAAATCTCTTCAAAGGAAAGGTTTGGCCCACCCCGGGCTGTCGTGCGTGTATTGATGATGAAATATTTCCCCCTTCTCTCTTCCGTTTTGATAACTATTCTTTTAAATGACCTTTAAAAAGATCACTCGTCTCAAATTAAATAGACAAAAAAAGATGTATGAAAGTATCCAAAATAAAGCGGGAAAATAAATATATTACGTTTTTCATTGAGTTGAAAACAGAGAAAAAGAAAATTTAACTAGAATAAATTCTCGTTTATACTAATTACAGCTTTTAAAGTTAAAAGTCAAATAAATTTGTAAGATACATAACAAAATATATTTATAAAAAAACTGTAATTAAGAGGAAGTCCATGTACTTTCCTTAAAAAAGGAACAATAGAATATTCCATATACCAATTAAAATGCAATTTTTTCTAAATAAAATGTTACTTTTTAAAAGACAAAAAACAAAATAAATACGAACAATTCATTTGCATACTGGGCATTATGAAAAACTTCCTCATTTCTTATGTTAGTTATAAAAGAATTTCAGAAAAAATTAATACACTACACATCTAATGTAAATCTAGTTAACCGTAAATAAACACTAAAGACCTTGGTTCTTTTTATAACAATTAATTGTTTCCAAATTAATGCTTTTTAATAATACATTTTTATGAAGACAAAAGTTTAAAATTAAATATTTCTAAACAAATTGATTGTGTAATTTCTAATATAATACAAGTTTTGAAAAGAAAAAAATAAATTTTTAAAAACAGAACTATTCATATCATCACCTTTTATTTATTTATTTAAACTGATAGAAGCCAAAAGCTTAACCACAGAATTGCATGTTATTCTTACAATAATAAATATCCTTTCCGGAGCATTTAGAATACCTCAAATTTGTATGATATATAAAAGAAAATTCAGAAAACACACCTGGCAGCTTCGCTTTCGATGTGCGACATTTTTATACACGTTGTTTGGATTACCATCGAGTTTCCTTGTTTCTGAGCCAACTGGTTAGCGCTTTGGCTGTTGATACGTACCACAGGCTTCAGATTTAAATCCTGGCGGTGGCATGAATATTTGTGAGTGGTTCGGAATCCAACTTAAACTGTAGGTCCCGGCCTAATTGCCCCAAAGAGTGCACAAAATGGCCGTAGAGTGACAAACCAAACCTTGTTTCAGAAAGCAGTAACGGATGCTACCAAATGGTCGAACATTCGTCCCCCTGTACGCTACATGTGAGCTTTACCCCTAAACCTTGAGTAGGAGATATCTGTGTTTGTGGTATCTTTCTCACTTATACTCCAATATTGTTAAAGATTGTTTGGCATTTCAAAAGTAAAAGTTTTTCAGTCTTTCTATTGATGCAACACCCAATTTCTCTCATCTAGTCGCATTTTAAATTTCAGGAAATTTACTCTTACCTTTTGTACCTACATCTTAAATAACTTCCTTTTTTTTAAAAAACAAATTATACCAACGTTCAATTCAATGTGTACAATTTTTTTTATTTCCAATATCAAGTTTAGAGGACAAGAGATATTATAGAAAAATAAATACAAAGAACAAGATAGAAACAAATGACATGAGTTAATCCATCCACTTACAATCCAGTAAAGCTTCCATAAAGAAAAGCAGGAGGTATTGCAGAACAGGAAGCAAGGTGTGACAGATCCATTTCTTCCTGGCGATCACACAGGAGACAGAGAGGGTCAAGAGTCAGTTTAATTCTGTGGAGGTGTTGGCGGAGACAATCGTGACCACAGAAAAGTCGTAGCAATGCCACAGTTGATAAAGAAACAAATCACCTGCATTCCACTGCAGAACTCTAAGAAACTCACACTGAGAGCCACGTTGTAGATCATTTTGCCGTATCATTGCCCGGTGTGCACCACGAGGAGGTAGATCTATGTTGCACTCCGCATGTACAAATTTATAATGGGAAAACTCATTGCAGAAATACGATGATGTTTTTGTTAATGATCGATTTCATCTTTGTTGAGATCATTTAAATTGTTAATAAATTCATAGGGAATATTTTTCATAATTTTTTTAGTGGAGAGTGTTATGTGATATATTGCAATTTCATTAATTTTTGTTATGATAGTTTGTAGTTGGGTTTTTTTTTCAGTTATTGTTGAAGATTAATATTGTTTTGTTTTTTGAATCCTGATTTGTTACTAAAGAGCCCTTAGATTAGATAGATAATACCGCAAAGAAAGATTTGTTTTCCCCTAAAGATGGAACAATCCTTTAATGCATTATCATTTAGTACACTGGTGTGAAAAACTTAAGCAACAATGTAAAAGATAGAAATGAAGAGATAATTAAGATAGAAATGAAATTGCAGAAAAGGAGGTCTGGAGATCAGTACAATGAACACGTAAGTCAGTAGAAACGTCATGCGTATGCAAATATCAGGAACGAAACGTCAGAGGCGACGTGAGCGTACGCAAAACGCGTGATGTCGGCGAGCGCAGCTCAACAGTAAAATAAAAGGAAGGACGGAGACGCAATTCAACATATTCGCTGCAAGTGCCAGTGAGTCAATTAATGAAATATGGCTAGAAGAAATCACCTGGACGACTTCACACGTGGAAGAATGATCGGAAAGCTGGAGGAGGGGCGTACTGTCACCAGTGGAGCTGCAGAGTTCGGAATCAACAAAAGTGTCGTTTCGCGCGCTTGGAAAGCGTTCCAAACCATAGGTACAGCTGTTAGAAAGGTTGGTGGTGGCCGCCCGAGGAAGACAACTGCAGGGGATAACCGATATATCGTCTTGCAGGCGAAAAGAGGCCGACAGCAGTCAGCAAGCGGAAGATTATTTAAAATAATAGCAAAATAAATTAATTTTAATTTAATAAAATTCAAACTTGGAGCAGACATCACTCTTATTTTTAAATAACTCTTTTCCCAACTCTACATTGATATCGATAGTTATGGTAACCCACGGCAAGGAACATCGATGCTACAATTTACTAGCCAAAGGCACCAAATATCACACACACTATGAGCCAATCAAGTTGTATGTAACGGTGTAATATACTCTCTAAATATCATGTCACTGCACATTGCAATAATAAATAGGATCTCCCATGCAGTTTGAAACTGATACTTAAAATACTAAGAATTATCAGTTTCATTTCCCCCTTTCCTTCCCTTGTTATCAATCTAGGAAAATGTATACTAACAAATGCGAACAATAATTTCAACAATTCCAATCATACAACTTTAATATTCTAATAGAGTTTATATTAACTGTGTTAAATTTACATTATTCTATTTTTTAAATTGTGCCTTGTATCCTTGTCTTTCTTTTTCCCTTTAATAATGTAGTGGACAGACGAAGTCATTTTTCCATATTTGCAAATTTATAAAATTCAAATTTAAAAAGGTTTCATAAAAAAACTTATTATGATATCTATTTTAACTGCATTTACTCATCTCATACCATCACAATCTAAAATTTGGAGGGGGAGAAAACATTTATTTTCAAATTTAAATGTTATAATCAAAAAATAAGTAAAATAATAAAATCAGAAATATTAAAAAAACCATAAGTTGCGAATATTAATTAAATAAATACTAAAATATCAAAATGAAAATTAAAACAATAAAGTAAATATATTAAAATTTTGAATGAAAACTACGAATGTCGTAATATCAAACTATAAGCATAAGTAAGAATATTTGACATAAATAAAAAATAAAATAACATTATTATTTCACAAAGAGTCTATAAAATACTCAATAAAATATTTGTAGAAATTGTTGTGCAAAAAAATAATTAAAAAATATTGATTCATTATTAAAATAATGTGTTAATAGAAAGTGAATTACTTATGAATTAATTTCGAACCCTAAATTTTTTAAAACTTCACCAATTAATAATTATATGATAATTTGAAATAATTATATAACTATCGAATTTTTTCATTTCAATCCGATTTAACTGCTTTTATTAATTCCATTTAACACTAGAAATTTAAATTATTTTTAATTGAAAATTATTTTATTAAAGGAATAAAAATGCCGAATAATTAATTTTTTATTCAATTCCTTTCCAACAAATTTAAAAAATCGTTTGGATAAAATTCTTATAAACATTTAAAATAATGTTTTATTAAATTGTAATCATGAAAAAAATCCTGTCACTTTTATCGATTAGCAGTAAATATACAATGTAAAAAAGAAAACTCTGCCTTTGTTGTCCCCAATACACTTCTACATATATTTTTCAAAGCTCATTAATTAATTCAGTGCAGTTAAAAATAGCGATTTTCCTCTTTAGCTATTTGATGCAAAAATTAGAAAATTTAAAACACTGACAAAAAAAGTAATTTTATAGGTCTCAAAAACATTTTATAGACTTTAAATTGTGATTAAGTAATAAAGTTGTATAATTATTAATATTTAAATACAAAATTTGATTATTGTTTTTCTTGTTAATAGGCGTTTTTCAATGAAATCCAACAAATTTTTCTTGCTATTTTCATAATGCATATAGCAAGTATGCATTATGAAAATAATGCATAATGCATTTTCATAGCAAGACGATAACATATTATTCAACTCATGAATGATATAAATTAGAACCTCTTTAAGTCGAAAACCTCCACAACTCGAAAATTTTTTTGTTCCCTTCCATTCAAGTCCCAAAACCTCCATTACTCGAAATTTCAACCCTCTATAAGTCGAAATAATTAGTCAATCCCCACAAGCCATTTTGGTATATATTTTCCCTCCGTAACTCGAAAAAAAAAACTGGATTTATCTCGAACATTAGCAATGTTTGATTTTACAATCTTTTCTACAACTCGATCATTTGAAACTAATTATACCTCCACAGCTCGAAGAAAAATGTTACCGACTTTATATTTGCCGACAATGCACGTCATTGTTTCTTAGAAAACAATGTATGAGTATATAGTAAATAGAATAACCAATTTTATGAAATAGCAACTCGGAAGAAAAAGAATTTTCTGCTCTTTATAGCTTAGATAATGCTATAGATAGAGAACGATCAATTTATCTAAAGAAAAAAAAGAAAAAAAAATAATAATAACTGACTTTTTTAACACATAATATTTTTAATTTTAAGGTTGTTTCGGAATTATTTTGATTTTTAATTGTAGTACACAAATAAACATGTTTATTACCTCTGTAACTTGAATTTTTATTTATTTTACCTCTCTAACTCAAAATAAGTTAGAAAGAATCTAAACCTCTACAAGTCGAATATTTCGTTACAAAATCTGCGTAAGTCGAAAACTCTATAACTCGAATTATTTGGCGTCTCCTTGAAGTTCGGCTTACAGAGGTTCTACTGTAATTGTAATATTGGATATGGACTTTTTACTATAATTTTAAAATTTGTAGAATTTTTGTCACAATAATTGGTATATATGCTATTTTTAAGCTAAGATGAAATAATAAGAGAATAATAGCTGCTTTGAAACTCCTGATTCCAAGGAACATAGTGATAAAGACGAAACAGATCTTGTTCTGAATGCAGATCTAATTAAAGGTTTTGAACTGGCCAGTAAATTGGATAATCATTTTGTTAAACATGATTCTAATGGGGAACGAGCTGGAAAGTTTCAAAGTGATCCTTAATGCCCTTTTACACAGAATTATATAATGGGCTAGTCAAAACACTAACACAAAGATTAATAACTGAATTCTTTCTCAAATTTACTGAAACCTAGGCACTACAACAGGGTAGTCCTAATTTTGATCAGGATTACAGAAAGAATTTCACCAATGGAGCATGAAGATAACAAAGACGTTTCTAGTGATAGCAGTAATATTGAAGTCTTATGCAAATGCATATGTTTATTGTCAGAAAATAACAACACATAAAATCTTTTTATGTGTAGCTCATATTATTTATTTAAATTTTTGTGTTCATGAATTAGTGATGGTTTTTTTTTTCTTTTTCACCCTTTTCAAATGATAATTTACACTGTGTGAAACATATGAATCTTTATGAAATAAAATTAACATGAAAATTCATGATTTATTGTATTATTTTTGCTTATTTCTTAGGACTGGAACAAATCTTCTATTTTTCCAAAGATGCTTTTTTTTTACACATATTCTGCGGGAAAGTATCCATCGTGTAAAAACAATTAGGTGTACTACGGTGAAGTACTTCTACTTAGAAATGATGTAGAACTTATTATAAGTACAATCAATATGAAAACCAAATTAAAAAAATAGTAGTAATTTAAAAATTGCATTGTGTATTACTTAGACAGAATGATACAAATATGCAAGATGTATATTAATTAAATATCAATGTTACTGTGCCACAACAAATACTAGATATGAATTTGTAGTGATGTATGTTTCATATATATATTTATTTACTATATAAATACCAAAGAACTAATGTAACACTTTTCTCAGTTACAGCATATTAACCCATCATTATATTGTGCATGTTATGAGATAAAGAAAAAGCACTGTATAACATTTTACATAACAAGCAGAGATCACTAACTGTCCATTATTGACTTTGATAAAAATTTATATTATGTGTAAGTTTTGACTAAGATGTTAACTAATAAAACAGTATATCACCTCTCAATATCCGAGAAAATTGAATTTGAAAAATTTTAATGCTTTGCTTTTATGGTGCAGTAGTAAAAGGTGTGATCTAGCCCTCGAAAGGTTCCAAGTTTCAAATTCCATAGGATTTCTTTTTCGATTTAAAATTTATTATTTTACACTCAATATAAGTAATCAAAATTACACAAATCAATAAGCATTTTCTATTAGAAACATACTTTCATATATTTTCTTCTTCTATATATATTGTATTTTATGAAAGCATGCTTACTCATTAATATTTACTGTTGCTTAATATTTTTTTTTATATGTAGGTGCTTCTGGAGAAATAATCATGATTGTAGTCGATGAATTGAAAAATCTTCTAATACATGAACCCAGCATTCATTAAGTACTTAAATACCATGAAATATGATTTTTCTTTTTCGTCTAAGCAAATCAATTTGCCTCTGGCAATAATTTTTCTGCACCTAATATTTCAGGGTCAAGTAATTAAATGTGATCTTATTTATCTATCATTGATCATAACTTCAAAAACTGATTTATTCAAAATAATAAGTATTTTCTTTTCTTGCAATCTCGAAAATAAATTTAGCTATTTCAATGTTTGAAAAAAAAAATGCATTCATTAGGAAAAATTAACATAAAATGACAAGAACAAATTAATATTTTAAAAGATCAATATACTTTTTCACACATTAAATGAATTTTATTTAAAGTACTCATTAAAAAATTAATAAGTACTTTTTCTCTATATATAGAAAGTATTTATTAATTTTTTCTGTATTATTTATAATGAGTGTATGTAAGAAATTAAAATAAAAAAAATAAGAAAAATTAAAATAAACCCTTGTTTTAAGTTAAACCTTTGTTTCTCACACTTAGTGGTTAGCTATGCAATGAAATTATTTACCAGTATAGTTTTAATTTTATAAATGAGTTTATACTTTTTAAATTTTGTGAGATTAGTCCTATTACTTTGTCCAGTTAACATCCTAGTCATACAAAAAATAAATTTTAGTTAAAATGGAGATAGGCAGTTCCTTGACCTTCCTTCTATAATGCTTTTAGATGTTTTAATACTAACAATACAAGACACATAATATAAATTTTTAATTTAACAACC
The DNA here is from genome assembly GCA_021605075.1 of Caerostris darwini. Taxonomy (NCBI): domain Eukaryota; kingdom Metazoa; phylum Arthropoda; class Arachnida; order Araneae; family Araneidae; genus Caerostris; species Caerostris darwini. The sequence continues at coordinate 348,423 of BPLQ01011653.1, read as the reverse complement.
AACGTATATTTTGAATTTTTTTTTTAAAAAAAAAAAAAAAAAACTGTTGCTATAAACTTAGCTATGAGACATTAATTATATAGTTTAAAAAATAACACTAGATATTTTTTAAGAAATTCCATTTATTAAATATTCATTAGTCAAACTACAAAAATGGATTTTGGACAATTATCTCAAACAATACTGCACATCTGCAGGTATTTAGTGTAATTTCTATATACTTTATTTCATAAAATGAAATATTCTTTGTGGGTTATAAATTGGATATTGGGAGGATAATATGATATTACAATACTAGTTACTGAATTATATTGCATAATGTAACACTTTTATTTGTAAAGATAACCTGCCTGAACAAATATGCTATTTTTTCTTTTATATTTTGTGTGTCAGTTAGATATTTTTATTAGCAAGTGATATTATTAAAATAAAATGAAATTTTGAAACAAAATTATAAATGTTAAAAAATAATGCTTTATTTACATCTGATTACCAAAGTGATTTTTTTTTTCTGGATTTACATCAAGTATACTGTTTTCAAAGTTAAAACTATACATATACATATAATTATGAACCAGCCATAAATATGCTAATTTAAAATTCGTATTCTCAATGAATACATATATCTAATTTTGTTGCTCATAGCTTTATACATACTTCACATGCCAGAAAATCTGAAATAAAAATAAAACACTTTTCTTTAAAAAGAAGCCCCAAAACAAATCTTAGACAAAATTTGCAAAATAGTTCACTTAATTCTGCAGATCATAATCTTATACCATTATATTATATTATATATATATATATAAATAACAACTATTGATATTAACTGTTGATGAATTAGGTTTATTGCCTTTTTAATTTGCCTACACTTGGCTATGCATTTAATTCAACAGATAAATAATTGAATTCAAATTTCATTTAAAAAAAAAAAAAAAAAATTAAAAAAAAAAAAAAATTCTTTGTATAATTTTGGCTCTATAATTATTTTGAAAAGTTGTTAGTAAGTGAATTAGAAATATGTATCTAGAAATGGTGATAGGTTATAATTGTTTATTATAAATAATTAAATCTGATAGAGTTACATTATGATAGACATTATGATTTATATTTCTTATGGTATCTATAATAATTATTGATCTTACACTTAAAATTTCACACTTTGTCTGTTAAAAAACAACTAAATAATTATAAAAATAGCTCACATATATACAATAATAAATTTTCTTGCTATATGAGTCCCTAGCTACAATACCATTCACAGATACAGAATGAAATTTTGGCTTATGATATTTTAAGGTATGCAATTAAGAATCATATGAAAACAACAGTGAAATGCTTTATCTGATGTCGTTTGGATGTAAGATGGCACTCCTCCATTTGTGATGACTTCTGTCATATGTTTCTTAACACAACAGTTTGGTGACAGAATTATCTGCCATCATTTCACATTTCTGTGACCACCAAGGTTCCTCGATCTCTCTCCAATGGATTTCTGGTTGGAAAGACATCTGAAATCTAGAGTGTATGCAATTAAATTCAAACACTTGCATCTGATTTGATAGATGCTATCGGATTCCTCTTGCCATGGCCCATGCTTCAATGCTGTCCACCATCTGCCACATGCAAAGTGCCTTTGTGTGTGAAGGATGTCACATAGAAAATTTGTGAAACCGCTAAATGTTTTGTTTTCCGTTGCTCCTATGTAATTATTGATTGTTTTCAGTTTACTTCTTAGTCTGTCTGCCGTTGGCGATTTTTGTGCTACAAATGCTGTTTCAATACGTTTTTCACTATAGAGATCACATTCCAATTAAAAAAAGTAAGAATTGCAATTTGAAATTTTGCCACGTAACTGTAACAGTTGTTTTTCACGTGATTCTTGAGTGCATATCTCAAAATTTATTAAACCAAAATTTCATTCAGTTTCTGTCAATGGTATGATAGCTAGGGACTCATATATTGAGAAAATTTATTTATAATCACCTTGTATATAAATATACTTCTCTGTGTGTGTGTGGCAGGAGAAATCCTGATGGCCAAGTGACTAACGCTCTGGTGCCACAGATTTCGGGTTCGAGTCCTAGCGGTATCATGGATGTTTGTAGTGGTTCGAAAACCACTTTAAACCGTATGTCCCTGTCTAATATAATCGTAGAGCATTGTGCGGGCAATGTTACTTGCATCCCTAACATATCTTCATGACACATGTGCCCCCTGGGTAGTGCTAAATTAGTAACAATGTTCGTCGATGCAGCCCACTTTTGGCTGCTCACGGGGCATGGTCAATGCGACCCAGTCTTCGATGCAATTAATATATATATTGCAGGAAATTTATATAGGTGTTTTAAGTAACTTAAAAATTATAACATTTACAGATTAATTTTTTTCTGCTGAATTAAGCTTTTTTTTTTTTTACGTAGTGCATAGCTGCAAAAATATGAAAAAACTTATTTAGTTCCTATAGTTTTTTTTCTAATACAAAGCTGTAATTCATAAAACAAAATGAATGTGTTATAAAAATGAATATAAAGAGCAATACATTATAATAATGTGAAGTAGTACTTCTATATATGCCCTTAATCCATTCTAGAAACTTGGACAGGACAAATTTTTCCCATAAGAAATAAGATTAAAATCAGTAATGTTTTCCCATGAAAAATCTATTATTATTAGCATATTATACATTGATAGGATGTATAAAATTATCTAAAAACTGCTTAATACTAATTTTCATATATAAAAAAAACCAGTTATATAAATATTTACAAAATTTTATTTTTTGCTTTTTCTATATTTGAGCTTGATTGAGGAACATAAAATTTGACTTTTACTAAAAACATCTGCCCCTAAGAAGTTTATTTTGCCTTCTTCTCAGGATACTTCAGAAATGCGATATAGTCTAGTCTTTTCAGACAATGTTTTTATGATTTGCTTTAGCTTTGTTGGAGAGATATTTCTCCGCAAATTTTTTCATCTTCTTGGAAAAGATAGTGATACAAGGGGATCATATTTAAAAGAAAAATATTCCTTTTCAAACGGGATATATTAAGAATGTGCTTATACCAAGGCACCATTGCATTTAAATCTGTGTTATAATAATCTATATGTATAATAATCAGTGTTTAACTGCCGATATGAGGTTGATGATCAATCTTATAATATTATAGTTGTATTATTATTATCAAATAATTAAATGAAAACCAAAAATTTTGATAATAAAATTGTACTTTTTGAACTTTAGTTCAAGATTTACTGCAAGAATTATGAATAGAAAGCGATGTCATAGTTCCTTACTTAATCATAATTCATACTTAACTCATTTCTTTATTTGTTGTTTGATTTATTACATTTGTATTCTTTATTTACAATTTAAACTTTAAAAAAATGTTTTTTTTACTCATTTAAAACATTATATAGACTTTGTGCATACATTATTACTATACTGTTTAGAGATATGAATTTATAAAATTTAATAATACAGGAAGTTTGAAAATTGTGTATTATTTGCTTTTGAATGTAATTTACACTTCGTGTTATGAATAAGAAAATCTTTTGATATGCAAACCAATAATGGTATTTTAATAAGTTTTAAAAACTTACTCACTATTATGCTGACAAGGCTATAAATTTGTCTCTATCTGGAGGTCCTACTAATAATGAAGCAGCTAAAATAAAAATAGAAAATTTTTAATGAATTCATTAAGATGATTTATGGAAGCAAGAAAATATAATTTTAAAAATCTTACTTTGAAGTAATCTTGATTTATCAGGAACAGTTGCAAATAAAGTTTTCAGAGAAAGTGCAAAATTTTCAACATTTTTTGATGTTTTAAATTCTTTTATAGTTGTACAGAAGTTCTTATATTTTTCAGTCACACCAAATAAAGTTTTAATCTATAGAAGTTGAAAAACATTTCTCTATTAAGAAAACATAAAACAAAAATATTTTTAAAACATTTTTTTTTTAACAATACCTGCTAAAATGAGTTAATTATGAAAAATTGACAAATATCTGAAAAGTAAATTTGAGTTTATAAATACTTGATCAGTGACTCTCTTAAGTTACCTTGGCAATAAATTAGTTTCTATTAATTACTAACACACTATTAAGTTATAAAAATATTTTATTCATAAATAATCAAATTTAATTTTATTTTTAAAAAACCTCAATTAACAAAGCTGAAATAAGAAATAAATGCTTAAAAATTAAATAAATCAAAGTAAAAATACTATACACACACATGCCATGCAAAAATTAAGGACGAGATGGAGAAGTTAGCATTAAAATAAAACAAGATAACATAATGGACCAGAAGTCCAATCAGAAGACGAACTTGTGATCAGTACAACAGTAAAATCAGTGATCAGTACACAATCACTCTTCTTCGGCATTTACATATATAGCATATGCTGAAGAGGAGTGACATAAGGGCAGTGTTCATGCAACAATTTGGTAAAAGCTACTGCATAATAATTTCAATGACATCAACTAGTTACTACCATGTGATATGACCAACAGACAATTTGGGAAACATCATCTGGATGACTTTGCGCAATGTCATGTGATTAAGAAGTTAAGTCAAAATGTGCCAGAGGAGTTCAGTATCACTCACAGCATAATTTCACAACATGGAGAGCATTTCAAACCATAAAAACAGCTATTTGAGTGTTCATCAGTGGTCGTCCTTAAACAACTTCGTCCGGCCAATATATTGTCCTACAGGCAAGGAAAAACAGATGAAAGAAATGGCAAAGCTTATGAAACAGAATACTGGACACCTGATGCCCCATTTTACTATGACTAAAAGGCTACACAAACATGATTTCTAGGTACAACAACCAATATGGTGTGTGCCATTAATGACTGTTCATCAAAGACAATGGTTCTGTATTGCCCGAAATGCAAGAACTAGACAAAACAGGAATTGGGTCAAGTGCTCTTCAGATACGACAGCTGATTGAGCCTGACAAAAATTCTGGACGCAATCACCTCTCCGACATAATTGAAAGAAACCATTCTGAAGTTGCCGGAGACTGTTTGGGGGTGGTATCATGTTTCATATCTACTATTACCTAGTATTTGTTGCTCCTTGTACCAAAGTTATCTTTCCTTGCTTACATCTGTTTAAAAATGCTGTAGATCCAGACATTTTCTAGTAGCTGTCCAGTAGAGTCAAGATATTTAACACATGGTTGGCCTGCAAGGTTGTCAGATCTAAATCCGATTGAACACATGTGGAACCTTCTCAGATGGTGCTTGGCAACCATCAGCAAAGATTGGTGCTACAAGAGGAATAGGTTGCAATGCCTCAACAGTTTCTTGTCCTCAACATGGTCAGAAATTGTAATTCCAGCAAACAGGAATTCCAATAAATTACTTGTAGTTAGACATAAACATATACCCTTCTAAAGACTGAACAGGCACCTGTCACATGAAAGTTTCTGTCTTCTCTCCAGTTGTGCTCAGAGCTAATTTGGAATAATATCATTTTTATTCTTTTGGTTCTTCGTTTGAATGGTTTTGGTCTTTTTCCTATAATCTTGGGGATCATATTGTACGATTTCAAAAAAAGCAATTAAAAATTATTAATTTAAAAGAAAATAAACTGACCTCCAATAGATAACTTTTCCACATTTCTGGACGATTATCTTTCAATTCTTCTTGAAAAGGTTGTTTGAGAGCAATGTTAATTTTTCTTCGTTTCGGATTATTTGATCTGTCACTTATAGAAGGTTTCTGTAATTAAATAAATAGTAAATGAGTCCAAATTAATGCTGCAAGATTAAAACTACAAATATTTAAGTTTAATTAAATAATTAATTCAAATCAAAATATAAAGCAAAAAACTGGCAATAAAGATAAATATTTTTAAGAAAGAAATTATTTTAAGCTTTAATCAATTAATAGTGACTTTTTGAAAGCAATTTTTTTTTTTATGATTTGCAAAAAAATTTAAAATCCTGTTTACAACACTGATGGAAGAAAATAGGATAAAACAAAATAATCTTCAATAACAAATTAAATAGGCTTAACTAAATAAAATTTTAATAAATGTTCTAATGATTTAGAATGAATGCTTGAATAAATCATTTATTGTCTTTAAAATGTAATAATCCTTTATCTTTAAATTATTTATTTCTTATTGATTCTTTTCCCAAGAGACATTTTAACAAAAATATCCGATTATATGGCAACTTAATATACAGCCACAATCAAATTTACTTGTAATTAAATATTGAAACATAACATACTGGATCATCATCTTTATTTACATAACAAGAAGTGCTATATCTTGCTAAAGGACTAGGCTGATAAGTTTGAACTGAGCTACTTTGACTTTCCATAACATCAAATATGCTATTTAACTTATTAGACTTTGATGTAGAAGCTTCTGATGAATCTGAAAAGTATATTTTATCAATATATATATAACTGTAATCTGTTCCACCTCCTTTTTAATAGAAATAAGCAGGGAGGAGGAGGAACATGTTAATCATTTTCTAATATTATATCAACTCAAAAAATATTTTTATTTATACCTTTAACATTCTGCTTATAACTATCAAAAATATCCCCACTAAGCTCCATTGATCTGGAATAAAGCAAAATGCCACAAATTAAAATTTTTCCTAGAAAATAAAATTGTTAAAGTTATTATTTTTATTTTATGTTGGAATAAGTATATCTGAAATAAAAATTGCTCTGTTTAATAAAAAATAAAAAACATGTGGAAAAAAATTATTAGCAAAATATTAGCAATTAAAGATATTGATCATTTAAAGATATATATATATAGAGATATATTCCTGATTTCCAAAAATGCAATTTACAGATTCATTTATTGCACTAATAACTAATTTTATTTTCTCATATTTTCTTATAAGTTCTAACTTTCCTATAATTGATTGTTGACTTAATATTTCTATTTATAACCTATCTTCCATTTTTTATTCTCCGTGCTCTACAATATACTAACAAGAACACTTTGAATGATTTCATTCACTATGACTGACAGAAACTGTACCACTTTCATAGCTTAGGAATGTATCTTTTTCTCACTCTTGTCACTTTTGAGGTGTACTCAAAATCTTTAAATTTGTCCATAAAATGAAATAGAAAAAATTTATTTATTGGCAAATCCACTTGTTTCCTACTACAATTTGTAACAGCTACTGGGTGTGCTACATATATATATACAGATTGTTAGACAGTAATATGTTGTAGACATAAAAATAATAAATATTAACCTCAAACAATTAAATTATTAAAAATAGGACAACAAATTAAAGAAGAAATTAATCAAAAATTGGAAAAACCAATTCAAAGTTAAAAAAAAAAAATAAAAAAATAAAAATAAAAATCGATTATTCAATTTTAAAATAGTATATGCACATTGTAAATGTTTTTGCTTAGTTATCTAAACAATTTACTTATTATTTTGGTAAGTGCAACACAAAATCCAATTTAATACTACATCCATAATCTTCTTTTATTAACATGACAAAATTATAATGCAATTAAACTTAAGGTTTTATTCAAGATAAAAAGTATACAAATACAATTTAAAAATAATTTTTTACCTGTCATTTCTTTCAGGAATTGGAATGTTCCCTTGAGTACTTAGAGTATTGTACATGCTAGAACCAATTTGAAAACCTTGCATAGCAGGCTTTGATCGCTTTGGAAGCTATTAAAACATATTGGCAAAAATTATATTTCATAGAATGAAAAATTGATGTTGATAAACCCCTTATCATAATAACTAAAATTAAATAAGAATTTATGGCTGGTTGCTTAGATAATGTTAGATGGATTATAAAAATAAAGTTTCTCCAACTTAAAAATATGATATTAAGAATAAAATTATTAAAAATAAAAATAATTTTTAAAAATAAAACTTTTTAAGTTTAAAAATTTGGTACAACTGGAGACCAGTTGTAGCTGTCATAAAAGCTACCATAGCCAGGTGTTTATTTTGAAATGTTTACAGTCCATTAAAATTAATGAGAGATTGAAGCCCAACACTGGGCATTCATGAAGAAGAATAAGTTTTATAATCATTTGTAAAGCAAAAGCTTGTATTTGTCACAGCTACAGCCTGCTCTTTCAAGAAACTAGTCTGTTCAGTTTAACACACACGTTTTTTCACAATGGTGTTTTTAATGAGAAAATTAAAGGATAATTTTGGGTCTAATAACAACTCTATGTATTTATATTCAGTTACCCAGTATATGGATTGGTCGAAAAGAGTAATACTCCTTAAAACAAAAGAGAAGTTTTCCAATTGAATAGCATACAAGCAGATTTGGATGTGTTGACTTTGATTTTTCAGAAGGTTAATCAATATTCGAAATTAAAAATGTACTTTATCTCTGCAATTGCATGCTCGGATGATTTGCTTTGAGAGGCTATAGCTGTGTTGTCTGTGTAGCTGAACAGTGAACATTGACAATTCTTAGGAATGTTGATATAAATAGCACAGAGGTGGGCACAAGGAGGGGCCTTGCGAAACTCCATTGAAGATTAAAAAGAGCTACAAAAGGGGGTACTACTTTCATACCCTCTTGGCTTTGAAGAAATTGATATAGTTTATACCCATATCAATTTGACTGTTTAGCAGTTTTTCATATGAAAATAATTTATGCATTTGCTAAATTTTTCATTCACGTTGCATATGCTGAATTCTTCAATCATATCTAAAGATATACAGTATTTAATATTAAATTAAGAAATTTTAGCTACTGCTTACTTGATCTAATCCTTTAAAAAAACTTGTCAAATTTTTAAGAGCAGGTCCAAATGAATCAAATACATGGATTCGTCCTTGAATCCATTTTGACAAATGAGACTGGATACGTTTATCTTTAAATCTAAGGAAAAATGTAATTTAATAGATAATAAATTAGAAAAGAAAAAATTTCTACCTTACATTATCTCAAAATTTTATTGTTAAAAGTATAATTTGAATTTATTAAAAAAATGATAAATGAAGGATGTTACTAAGGAAAATTAATGAAATTCAATATTTAAAAACTAATTAAGAATACTTTTAAATGTATAAAATTGCATGAAAGTTGAAAAAAAAATTTCCCTGCTTTTTCTTCAAAGTTATATAGCAATGATGAGAAAATGCAGATCTTTCTGTTTAAATGCAGCAACCAGTGAGAGTGTTTATATTATATTTGCTACAATTACAATAATATTTAATTTGTTCTTTTTATCTGTACATTAAAGCACACTCAGCTGTGATTCTCATATGCTTCCACTAAACCTTGCCAAATCGAACGTCATTACTTGTAGGTTAACTTCGTACATCCCAAGAATAACTACCGATATTCAGTACGAATATCAATATTGCAACATTTAGAGAAATAAACTGTGTTGATATTATTAAGGTAGCCTTGTTTCCTGTGTCTAAAAGTAAGCTGATTATTCAATTAATTCTCTTTTCTTTATTTAAATAATTTTATTCCAACTTATGGACAACATGAAAATAGAAAATAAAATATGTAGAAGAAATGTTTTGTTAGAAAAAAGAAAATTAGAAAAGAAGTTAGCTTTGTTAGATACAAAGAGAATATTCATAGCGAATGAGAGAAAGTTTGAAATTTATCAAATACAATGACAAATCATTACGTCTTATTTGCAAAATTACAATTGTAATTATAATGTTAGCAACATATATAGACATTATGAAACAGATCATCATCTACAATTTTCCACTCAATATCCGCTGAACTTAAAATTGTGAAAAGGCAAATTAATGTCATTAAAAATTAAGTCTCAGAAACAACAAGAGATCCTTTGGCTTTATGTAATAATAAAGTTGATAGGAAAATTGAAGATATCTGATATCTTGAAATATTACTAATGGTAAATACCCATATGGAGAAAGATAATTTATTTAAAAAATCATCTCAATGTAACTAATGTTTTGGATTCAAATAATGAAAAATTGAAAAAAAAAAATAAAAAAAAAAAAAAAAAACAATTATTATACAAATTTAGACATCGTGCCATGCTATAATGTGCTGTATTTTTGTAATTAAAAAAAGTGCTGATAATAATTTGAAATATGACAAATAACTATGCTGCATTCAACATAGAACTTGACGAGTAAATAGATATTCAGGTTATTCTGCAATTAACAATTTTTACAACATATGGCATCTCTGAATTTGTATACAAAGCAAACACATTATAAGTAAACATTTAAAATGCAAAAATGTCTGAAATATTGTTTTCAAAATTATATTTATTATTATATTTTTTCAAACAAAAACCAAAATTCATAATCAATTCAAGAATGTTTTTTGGAAGAATTGAAAGAGGAATCACCAAATGATACATAATTTTATAGTATTGTGAGATAATTATCAGTTTACATTGCTTTGAAACTAATTCATTGAATACCTCACACCCATTTCCCTATTTTTAAAAGAAAAGGGGGGGGGGGAAGAAGAAAAAAATGCTATCTAAAACTGGAAGATGAAAACTGGCTACAAGATTTTGATGTTCCTGACTGACACCATGCAGCATTTACAAGCTTTCAACTTGGTATTGCAAGAAAAATAAAAAATACTAAGTGATTTGTATTAAGCTGTGTTTATTTTTCCATCAAAATTTCAGCTTTTTCAAACTGATCTGAAGTCAAAAGCAATCAAACCTTTTCCTCATTTAAAGGGAAGTTTCTTTAATATTGAGAAGAAGATATAATTGATGAATATTAAGTAATGTAGAGAAGCTCAAAACAAATTCAAAATTAGATTTGAAGATCTAAGAAGTTTCAAATCTACATTTTTATTTTTTGTTAATCTATTTGCAATTGATATTATTCAAGATGGTACTCCATTCTCTGTTATACTATCTGACACAACAATGGCAGAAATAGAAGTACTAGAAATGAAGGAAGGCCAAACAATATCTCTTTCCCTGACTGATTTTTTGAAATTGGTGCCAGAAACAAAGTCTCTAACTTAAAGAAAATAGCTTAAGGACAATTTTAATTTTTGGTATAATATATTGCTGTAAATATTTATACTCAACAATAAAAGTTTTTTATCAATTCAAAATATTGCCTACAATTAATTGGTCGGCATCTTAAAAAACTGCTGTGAACAGTATTGACAAATTATATATCAAATTTTTAAAAATTATCCAAACAGATGAAATCATTATTAAATATTTTATTTTTGTTAATATTTTTCAATTGTATTTATTTTATAAAATTTTTGCCTATACTTTTTAATTCATATATCTTTTAAAAAAGTTTAATAAATATTATTGATTGTATCTAACTTAATAAAAAATATGAAATGAGCCTCTAAAAAAATTTGGAACCTATATGAGGATTTGGTTGACCTAACCTCTATCCACTAGTTATACAGCATAAAACTACATGCCTAATTCTTCAATAATGCAATAATTAATAAAATCTAAATGAAGCTTACCATAATAAAAAGGAAATTTACCTATTATCACACAAAAGAATAGCACCAAAGTCATCCTTGTGTCGTATTACACGACCAATAGCTTGATTGACAGCTCTTGATGCTTGTAACATATACCAGTCATTGCCACACAAACTCTTCAAAAAATGAGATTAAAAATTCAATTGGAAAAATTAAGATGAATACTAGAAACACTACTGGTTTTTCTAAAATCTATTACATACATAGAAAAAAAAATTTCTATAATAAAAATTAAAGATACCTTCTTTTCTTTAGATATAGTATTTAAATAATCCATTTTCATTTTAACTCTAGGATCAAGAAATGGGGGGAATGGTAAACCTGTAATAACTACAGCACGAGCATTTTCATCAGCAAAATCCAATCCTTCACTAACCTATAAATGTTAAAATGACTATATAAAAATGTAATATAGACAAAAAAGCACAAAATTATGTATTTTTGATTAATGCAACATCATTTCCAATTTTATATTCATATTTCATGTTTAATATCTGATGTCATAAAATAAAAAAATATACAATTTGCTCATTGTATATTTTTATTAATACATATATATTCACTTTTACAACATTTGACTCTTTAAAAATAATTTTTTATAAATTTTAATTTTTTAAACAAGGAATTTAATGAAAAAAATTTTTTCAATGAATTATACATAATTTCTAATATATTATAGTCCAGCCACTGATTGTGTGGAAAGGGAAACATCCCATTTAAAGATGGAAATGGACGAATACTTGTTAATGAGGCTAGTCAGATATATGCAGAGCAGAGTGATTTTGAAAGAAAAAAGTATAATAGTAAGAGTCGAACTTTTTCTATTAATATTATGTAATATAAAATTTTAGTTATTAAAAAATTAAATTGTAATTAAAAGCTTTTTCTCTGTACTTTTCATCACTATTATGAAGCTCTGTTTGAATCAAAACAGAGCGGACAAACACTTGCCAATTTTCTATACAATCCATGGTCGAACTAAATTTTGCTATAACCTGGATTACAAACCCTGGTTCCAGTATTTTTAGAATGTCTCGTATTTCCTAAAATTTAGTCTAATCATAGTTTTAAAATATTTTTAGAAACTAAAATTCAAACAACCTCCCCAATTTAAAAAATTTAAGCACACCATACAATCATTTACATTCTCTAGCAATTATACTATCTTTAAAATATTTAATTAAAATTCTAATTTTTCAATTTTAATCTGATATTACTTTTTGAGACTTTCAATGTTAGACCTGATGACCATAATCCAATACATGGTCAGAAAGCCCAAGACAGACCAAAAAAGGTTTAGCAAAAATAAATTTATTTCTACAAGTGCAAGAACCACTATATTAGCTACTAATTTCTTAAAAGGTTGTTGAAATTTTTAATTTTTAAATTTTCTAATCATATTTAAAGCATTAATTTTTTAATTTCCTCATCAATCAAAACTGTATCTAATGAAACATTACATACTTTTCCTCTACATACAGCCAACAATGTCGCACCTTTTGAATTAGGATCTTGGATGGTTGAATAATATTTCTCAATGCTTTCCTGAAAGGCATCTCTACCTTGGGGTTCAGTGAACATGGGTTTGAGTCCTGATAAACTATGCCAGATACCATTTTCTTCCCACCATTGAACATTTGATCTCATTACAGAATAGGATGGAAAAAATACTAAAAGGCCATCAGGAATCATTCTACAAAAGTTACAGATGGTACGTCCCAAGGAAGCAATATATTTCTCATTGGATCTAAAATAAATGAAAAAAAAAAAAATAAATAAAAAATTTAAACTTGAGTATATTGACAATTCCACTATATATTATTTTTAAATTTATTTGTGTTTAGAATGGTTAAAAAAAGAATGTCCTTTGAATAAATTGTTATCATAACTAATATACATGTATGTGGATAAAGAAAAAAGTATTATAAAGTAATACAAATAATGATATTTTTAAATGCTTTGTATTGAAACTTCCATTGAAAAGCTATAAATACTAAAAAACATTTTGTATGAATCCTGCATCAATTTCACCTTACAGAAAATAAAAATATATTTATAATTTTCCTAATTAAGCAATTAAAAGTGCATTATGAATATTTGGAACAATATTTCTTTCCAGATATACCAATACAAAATTCTGCGATTTGCATGTAAAATCTCTGAAATTAATGAAAATTGATCAAGTAAACAGAAAATCATTTATGAAAAAAAGACCTCAAGATCTAATTAAATTTTTTAAAGACGAACTAATAATGATCACATTAGTTACCTTGTTACACTATTAAATTTTAAGATCTTTCAAAAAATAAAACAAAATCAGAACATAAAAGTTTAATTTTCCTCCAATTAAAAAAAATGTCATGATTGACCAGCCAAGTTCTAAAAATGATTGCTATTTAGACCAATATAGATTACCTAACCATCCCAAACATCCAACTAATTTTAACTAGAATTATTTCTAGGATTGAGAAGGAAGTTTAAAGGCATTTGTGCAATAACTGTATGTTATTTATTTTTTGTTTTTAATTGTCAAAAATTGATTGCCAATTAGCATCTTTCTTTTTTATAGTTTAAGAAATAATTTTATTTTTTTTTTGAAGGAATGTGGACATAATATATTTTCAAAAGAAATGAATATCACAAAGAACAATGGTTGACATTGTCAAGGGCATTAATTAATCAGATCATTAGAAATATCAAATGAATTTTAAAAATAATGAAATTCAATAAACGATATAAAATGAATTTTCTATTAATAATGAAGTTGTAACAGGCTATCAATGGAAGCAAAGGAATGGATACTGCTAACATCCACAAAACAGAAAATTTGTCTATCAAGAATGAAAAGAAAATTATTATATGATTATTTTCTTAAAATAATTTAACAAATACCATATACTTTTTGTCAAATTTTATATAATAATTAATTTTGTAACTCTCAAATACTTCTGATCTAAATTTAGAAAACCTTATCATTCAAAAATCTTATTCTTTAAAATAAATAAAAAATTATTTGAAACGAGAACTTATACAATTGTTTCCATTTCAAAGAATTGTTTATTCATCTGAAAGAATTAAAATAAGATTGACCTTAAAATAAAAATATCGACTGACTCAAACGATAGGAACCACTAAGAGTGATCATCCTTTAATAGTGGCTAGTTTTCATGCTAACAAAAGGGTGGTTGATTATAAAAGTTTCACAATATATATAAAAAAAATCCCTTACCTGTTTTGAAAAGAAGAATTAAGTGGTGTATTATCTGGACCACAAGTTACAACACCAACAAAAACTTGATTATCTTTAATAATATGTGGATTTTCTAACTGTACAGGAAAGCTCACACCTAATTCACTAATCAATGGACCAAGAGGAGACAATGTGCCACTTGTTAATATGAGACTATGCACTCCATGATCAACAATGTCTCTCATCCTAAAAATATTCAAGATTTTTTTTTAATCAGCATTACAATTTCAATTAACTGTATTGCGTTAAAGTGAAAGAAATTAAAATAATGTTTAATACAAAATTACAAAAAAAAAAAAAGAAAAAGTGAAAACATAGATTTTGAATACCATATTAAGGAACTTAAAAAATTATATATTAAATGCAAAAAGAAATACTTCCAACAAATACGATGCAACTAATAAAACGAAAAACATCAACAAATATGAATATTTGTTGAAAGAAATATTCAAAATGTGAAATAATTTTATGAGATTAAAGTTATAAAGATGTAAATTTCCAACTTTGAAAAAAAAAGAAAACATTTATTATTTACTCATATTCACTTAAAAATGGACGACAAATAATTTTAAATATTCACAGGAAATTAATCATTTTTTAGAAAATAAACTATCATTATTATATGTACTAAAGAGGGGAAAGCTTAGAAATGAAATAATGTATATATACCCAAGTTCTGGGGAGAAACACCAACAATCTAATTTCCAGCTTTTCTTCTTTTTAGAAGAGGACATTGCCCATGGATCTGAAGCATTTTGAGATTTATTTGCAATTTCATACTGAAGGAAAATCTAGTTTAAGCAAAAGAAATAATATTTTTAACAAATAAAGTATCAGTTTATATATTTTTTTAAATTATTTTGAATTATAGCATGGTGAATAAGATAATAATATATTATAAATATACAAAATAATACCAATAAGATACTTTACAATAACGATAAGATTAGAATTTTTGATATATTTGAATACTAAGCTTGTATAATTGTACATTGTAAATTAAAATTTATTACATCAATATTTAATAATCCTTAATTAAAAAAAGTAATACAAATAGAAAAAAAATTCTTATTCATCAATCTTATTTTTAACTTGGTTGTTAGGTATTTTCCAATTTTTTATATAATCAAATTTTATAAAAATTGCAAAAATTGTTTTAATCTAGTCATTAAGCTAATGCTTTAAAAACCAAAGTAAAAAATTTTTAAATAATTCTTCCAACAAAAATTTAATAAATTAGTGGAAAATCCATTTAACTGTAAAATTTAACAATACATATTAATACCATCCCACATTTAGAATTGAAATTGGTTTTCAGTATCATTGTAATTTAAATTTGTAGAATTTAACTCAGTAGATTTGCTCCTTATTTTACTAATTATATAAAGCAATAAAATCTAAAAATAAATTATGCAATGCATTTTGATAATATCATTAAAAAAGAAGAACTACAAAGCACTTGATTAATAATATGAAAATCTTATTTATAATATGAGCATTTTATTTTAAATAGTTATTTCTAATGGTTAATTCTCTGAACCTATGTATTTTTATACATTTAAAGTGACAAAAATTGGCTTTAAATTTTACCTTATATTTAGTAGCAAATTCTTTTTTAACATCTAGCTCACTCTGTCCTTTACTTGTTCTTGAGAACAAAACACTAAGGAGATCAGAGAACTTTTGCAATCCATTTCCTTTTGAAGCCCAAGGATTATCAGATTTTGAAGAATGATACAAAATAACTTTGTCAAGAAGATCTAATACAACATCTTTCTTATTAGCTGTTAACTCCACTTTGGAGAGAATCTAAAAGTATAAGAAATATTAAAAAAACAAGCAAGATAATTGATTCTGGTAAAACCTATTAAACAAAGCATTAAATATTCTAAACTACAGAAAATGTTTATTATTTCAATTTCACAGATAATTTCAAAGCAATATATTTATGTTATGAAAACTAATGTAAATCCCCATTTATTAAAAACAGAAAACACATAAAAATCTTAAGCAAAAAAATTTTATTTAAAAATTCAGAGAAAAAGTACATAAAGTCTTTTTTATTACTTATATTTCTTTTTCTCTTTAAATTTTAGAAAATGGAAAAAATTTCATGTTTTAAAAAATTGCTATTAATAATTGAATCGTCAATAATAACTTTAACTTAATAATTTAATTAATCAAGATAAAAAATATGCATAGTTTTAAATCCTCAGTCTATAATTAAGAAATCTATTAGTTATATAAATTTAATATTTCTATACTTTACTGGTATTTATTACACTTTACCTCAATCATGTAATCTCCAGGTTTAGAACCATCTTTTACAGAAGTTTCAGAAACTTCTTTATCTAGCACTTCTTCCAACTCACAAAACATAACTTTAAGAATTGAAAGATCAGTTATAGTAAAATCAGGTGCACCTGTATCAGAGCTAGAAAACTTCTCATCAAAATCTTTAATCATCTCCATAGTCTGTGTGATCTACATTAATAATAACAATAACTTAAATGGTTATTAAACATAAAATAAAAATAATATATTGAAAAATTTTAGACGATTCCAAAAAAAAATTTAACATTTCATAAATACATCAAAATCCTGATGCAATGAAATATATTACTCTAATATAAGCAATAAGAAGCCAACAAAGTACAAAAAAGCATTTTTTTTTTTAATTTTTAATCCATAATTGTAATTATATCATTTGAGGAAATCATATTTTTACATAATTTTGCAGCAATTGATTGAATAATAGATAAAAATTATATCTTATGTCTCATTTCTCATAACACATTACATTAAATATAATTAAAATGTAAAGCAGGATAAAATGTACATTACAATTTATTTAAAAAAAAAATTGAAACTTTCTTTTTTTTTGTTTACCAATACATCAATTGACAAAGTAAAAAGTATGATAAAACATTTTGAGAATAATTAACAGAATTTCTTTAAAGATAATTAAGTAAATGACAAAAAATAAAATAAATAATATTAAGAATGAAGAAAAACTTTCATATGTTCCAGGATAAATTGAAGGAAAAACATAAGGTGTTTTATGTTAATTTTATTAAGTGAAATTAAATGATAGGTTGTAAGTTGACAGCTAAAGGTTATTGTTGCAATCCAATAGGATTTAGCTTTGCTAAAAAAAAATTTTCTATGCAAATTTTTGAACCTTTTTTTTAATTTTAATTTTTACACGGAAAGAAAATATATATGGAATTATATGGAAAGAAGTGCAAATGAAAGCTTCAAATTCTAATTTCAAGGATTTTATGAGTAAATAGATAAAATATTCATGTGCAGACGATAAAACTGAAAAAGATTGTGGGATTAAGAATGTGAAAAAATTCTCTAGAAGTCTGAAAGTAGCCAAAACTATCATATCAAGAATCTGGAAACAGTTTAAAGACACTATTGACTGATACATACAGACAACCAAAAACTTGAAAACATGCTACAATGAACTCTCAGGACTGCCACTTGCAAAGATTTCTAAAAGAAATAGACAAGTAATTTCATCTCAAATAGCAGTAGAGTTGTTGCAGCTACAGAAACTGAACTATATAGATATACTATAAAATAACAGGTTGTATAAAAGATTACTGTATACAAAGAATTTATGTTCCACCAACTCAAATGCAAAATGTGAGTGGTTGAAACAGTGCAGAGATAATTGTGATTGGAGAACACAGACAACGGCTGAATGCTGTTTAGTGACAAGTCCCATTTTTCCTTGAAGATTGATTCCAGGTGTGCTAAATCTAGATATGAATGAAACATAAACATTAAATCTGAAAACATTCATAAAAGGCACCAAAATAAAGATTTTGCAATCACCATATGGACAGTTATATTGAATGGCTGCACTGCCCTGCACGCTTTTACCAATACAACTAAGAAAGTTGAAACACATAGAGAGAAAGTTCTTGATCTTAATATTAAGTTATTTAGAGGTGTGTCTGGTAATAACTTCCTCCTAATGGATAATAATGTGCATCCCCATCTGCTGTTTTAATAGCCAATTATTTTGAGAATGAAGGAATCCAGCAGATGAAATGGTCTTTTTTATACTCCAGACTTAAATACTCCCTCCCCCTCTCCTATTGTAGTTTCCAGAAGCTACAAGGAACTTTTCTTGGTGAATACATTTTGTCACTGCAGGTACTTCTGAACAATCAAATACAAAGCAGGAAAAACTATGAGAAAACATGGGATGTCTATACATCTTATTAAATCTTTCAATGTATCTCTAAAAAGCCTTAATACCAAGTTTTCCCCAGTTCACCTTACATCCCATTTCCTATTTATGTAAATTTGTGTTTTGTAAAAAAAAGTCCATTCTACATTTTGAACAGATGTCCCACATGACAAAATAAAGACCTTATGAGAGTCCCATGTTCCCTATCAAATGTGATGGAAGAAAAATGAATCCTCATTAATCATTAGGGATGATTATTCCATAACAAATTGCATCTCTAATAAATAAGAATCCATACCTCAACCATCATGAAAAAGGAATAATAATGATAATAATTGTATAATAATGTCTTCCTTGGGCACATAACCCAACATCCAATCATCCAAAGAAAAAGGTGAAGTCAAAAATTAACAGAAAAAACGGAGTAGAAATATGGAATCACCCAATTAAAAAAATTGTCAAACTTATCAATACTAGAACTTTCTATTCCACAGTGGAAACAGTCAAGATTGAAGTATTTAACATTTCATTTTTTATTTAATATTAAGCAATTCAAAAATTTTAGTAATTACTTTGTTTGCCCACAGATATGAAGCAAAAATTAGACTTATAATTCAAGAAATTAAAAAAATATATCTTTTCAAAGTACTGCTAAAAAAATTTATAAAAAGTTGTCAGTATTTCTTCATATATAAAAATTAAATAAAACATACATTATATTTAAATGCTAATGTGCTTATTGTCAATCTAAAATTACTAAGAAATAATGATTTAATTTAAAAAAGGTAAGAAAAAAATGAATTATCAAAATTATTACTTCAGTAATAGCTAAAGCAACATCATATGAACGAAGTTGAAATGACATGCTTTCTTCACAAGCCCCCTCTATGTTATGAGCTTCATCAATAATAACAACATTCCCTTGTAATTCAATTCCATGTGCTCTTCTACTTTTAGGATCAATTATGTAATTGTAAGGTGTGAATATAATGTCCGCTCTGGATTTCAGATTTCTTGAAGCATAATATGGGCAGACTCTAAAATATAAACATTATAATTTTGCATGGAACTGTAGTAAAAAGAATGCTAGTTAAATATTAATTTACTTTATTCAAAATGAATTTTTAACTATATTAATACTTTTAAAAAGTAGCTTAGTTAAAAAATAAGCTTAGTTAATAACACTGCCACAATTTTTTTATTTAAATATTAAGGAGTTTGTTTGCTAAGAAAAACATTTTTAATAATAGTCTCAATACATATGTATAAGACAACAGTAGGTTTCTATAAACAGGCTAACAATAAATTGATAGAGAATAAATAATTTTGTGATTTTAGATAAAAAACAGGAGGAAATTTTCTTCAGAAATTTTTTTAAAATATTTATTTTTATACTAAAAAAATTATAAATCAGAAATTTTTATTAATATGGAGTACATATTAATAATTACTTTTCATAATTCAATTAAAATTGCTACAAGATTATACTTAAGGGGCTTACAAGTTTATAGTAATTGAAAAAAAATTATTAAATATAAAAATGAATCTAATACATGAACATTATAAGAACTTTATCAAGTTTTACAAAAAAAATCCAAATTTAGTTTGTATCGCAAAATTAATAGAACAGTTTTTTTTAAAAATAATACAATGAAAATTATGAATCTTCGGCAAAATTCTCTTAGATTTTACATATTATCTTTCAAAATAGGTAAAAATTACAAAAACATTTTATACACATTAACATAAAAATAGAATTATAAAAATGTTGGAAATAAAAGTTATTTATACACATTTTTCATTTTGGACAACTTCATATAATTTTTCTTAAATTTTTTTGATGAAAATTGAAAATTTTATTATCTAAAAATGGTTTGAAGTAATACATACACATTTTTTTTCCCTAGTGACATTAAATCTTCTATATCTAGAACAGATGAATCTTGATAATCACTTTTAGATGCAATCTTTTCTTCATAATTCAAATAGAAGGGACAAGTTTTACTCATGATCTTTGAACGACACATGTATACTTTAGCAGTGGGATTAGGTGCTTTAGATACTTCAGGATGCAAACATAACTGATTACGAGAACCAAGAACAATGGATTTCACACTAAATAAAATTAAAAAAAAACCAGGAAAATGCATTTTATAAAGTTTTAATAGTAATAAAATAAATTTTGTAGAATTTTGTTTCAATAAATAATATCCAAATTAAGTATATGGTGAAATTATATGTCTGCAGTACCTCTTTATTTTATGATAAAAGATAATTATAATCATTTCATTCTATGAAATTAGGAAGGTTCTTTTTGCATTTGTATCAATTATATAAGTAGAAATAAATGTGAAGTAAATCAAAACTTAATTACGCCAATGTATATTATGTTAACTAAATGCAATATTTTTAATATATAGTTTCCTAAAAAGCTATAAAAGTACATAAGTTTAAAATATCCTTATTCAAACTGTACAATGCATAATACAAAATAAATTTAGTTAGCTTCATGAGTTAAAATAATATTTAAATATCATTAAAAGATACTGCCTGCCACTAAAAAGGCATAACATTCTTTATTGAATATAATAAAAATATTTAAATAAATTTAAAAACATACTGTTTATAGTTGCTTCTCTTTAATTCTTGGACTGCTTGAGAAAGCTGAGAATGTGTTCTGGAGCTATAAATTATTCTGGGCGCCACTAAAAAATATACAAAATATATTAATATATATTTATTATAACTTCTCACAGTACTTTCAGTTAATGAGGTGTCAGTTACCAACAGAGTATAAAATTGTCAATTAACCTTCAATGTCCTTGGTTATATATGTTTCTATGCATGAGTGAAACTGATGAGAGAGTTTTACAGCATGTACAAATTGATTCAGTCATTTAAATTTTTTGTCTAGATTATTTTCAAAAAATTAATTCTAAAATAAGTTACAAAATATAAAGGATCTGGAATAAAATCTTTTCAAGAAAAAGCCATCATAGTTTAATTCTAAAATAAACAAAATGAACTAGTATCCAACTGCTAACATAATTGCTGAGATGAATAATCATGCAGAGAAAAAAAAAATTTTCAATACAATAACTGATTAGATAGTTCTCACATTTCATTCTTAACAATTTTTGACTAAATTTGAAGAGTTATATCAGTTGAAAATGAATTCCTTGACAACTGTTGATAAGAACATTGCAAGAGGTATGCTCGTCTAAACTTTCTCATTTATTTTTGAAAATCAATGGTGCATATAATAAAGTGGAAAGTTGATTTAAGTTTTTTTACATATAGAAAATGCCCCATTCCAAATAACTTCCTTAACAATGCTATTTGGCAGAAATTTGAACTTTTATTATTTGTGTCTATGCTACCAAATGGTGACACCAAGAAATTGAATGTGCAGATACATGCCATGTATCTGCATGCCATTTGCGAATAGTGTTTAGAAAGGACCAAAAAAAAAAAAGTCTAAATAATGAATGATGAAATAAAAAACACACACACACAAGTATGCCTAAGTAATGTAAGCAAAAAGAAAAAAATTTGCACAATCTGCCAAAAAAATTGCATAGGCTTTATTAATTGAATATGTTTGTGAATCTTTGACATCCTGTTATGAGTATAATTGGTTTGTCACTGTACGGTCATTTTGTGCACACTTTGGGCTAATTAGACCAGGAACTACAGTTTAAAGTGGATTCCCTAACCACTAACAAACATCCAAACAGCCATGAAGTCTGTGGTACCAAAGGCTAAAGTACTAGCCAATTGGCCATCAGGCTGCGTCATGAGTATAATAACACTAAAGAAGGCTTATTAGTGATGAACTGTTTCATAATCATAAAATAGCTCATTATGAAATGATGATTTCTATAAAAACTTTGAATGGTGATTGGTGGTGAAATGGTGATTTCTATTCAGTTTTTAAAAGTCATAGTAAAATACTTTGCCAAACAAGACAAAAATGTGGACAAGCATTTAGTGCAACGAGAACATAATATTACGGAATGGACTGTTTCGGAAAGAAATAAAAATACTAAGCTCAAGCACTGTGCTATTAATATTTATATATGTATTGCATATTTTTTACATATGTTAAGGATAATTAAAAATGTTTAATATTTATAGATTCTGTGCCATTCTATTATCACAGGCTATTATGAGGTTTTTCTATAGTTTTAGATTATGTGCATAAATAATTATTTTCTTTTATCTAACTCTGACAACATTTTCATGTTTCTCTTATACACAATAGATATGGCAAAGGAAATAACCTGTAACCTATAAGCATTAATTAACTATTCAGCAATTTATTAAAAAAAAGTGACAATATTGATTAAATTAAAATATTATCAAACAAATTTATTTTCAGCACTAATTGTAATAGAACAAGTTGCCTTGATCAAGCAAATAGTGAAAAAAAAAATACAACAAATACTTTGTTAAAATAGATTGTCACAAGAATACAAAGAATAAATGTTTAACATATAAAAGATAGCTTTGCCATTTACTGACAATAATATAATTATATTGATTCATATAAGTTAACAATTCACATCTCTCCAATTAATTGTTTTAAGTAAAACTTACTAAAATTTGATCCAGAATCCCAGTTGCCCACCAGGCCATTCAGAACAGATTTTAGATCATCGAAAATTCCAGTATTACTATTATTTGAGTTTTGAATAACAGAAAGTTGTTGTTGAGCTTTGTAACTTTCTAACCATGCCAATGATGAACAGAGCAAACTTAATGTTTTACCAGTACCTGTAGGACTCTCAAGAATGGCATTAACACCCTGAAAAATATTAAAATTTTATAAAATATTTGTAAGAAAAAATTAAACCTTTTACTACAGTAAAATAATCATTAAATTTATAAGGCCCTACCTTTTGTAAGCATTCAATCACTTTTTTCATATATTCCTCTTGTACAGAATAAGGTTGAAACGGAAACAACACTTGAACTCCATTTATTACACAATGATCCATTTCATCAAAAAGTACAAAAATTTAAATTAAAAAAAAAAAGCTTTCTACTGCTATCAGTTTGAGCAAAATAAATCACTTTCTTTGATAAATCACTTGCTTTATTACACAATGTTCCATTTTAACAAAAAATGCAAAAATTTAAATTGAAAACATTATAAAACAAATTTTCCTATAATTTTATCAAAATAAATCACTTGCTTTGAGCGCGCAAGAAAATAACAATAGCTATTCATTTCAGTTCTCTGATAAATTTATTGCTGAAAGTTTTAAACTCCCAAAAATAGAAATATTCCCTTTAATCCCCCGAAATAAATTTCTGTGGAGTTCAGTAAAAATTAATTAATTAAAATTGTAATTTTTAATCAAAAGAATTCAAATTTTATAAAAAATAATGAATCAATATTATTAAATGCTATGCATTTAGATTCATTACATTTATAGGATAAAATTTTGAAGTTATAAGTTCTAATAAGAAAATAAATAATATTTATTACAAATGAAAAATTTACATTATATTTGTTTATCGCTGTAAACCGCAACCCACACATATGGTTTTCATTTCATTGATAAATCTGACAGCGTTAGTTTTTGTTTTTATTTCATGAAAACCGATAGACGATGAAAAAAAAAATTTTGCGAGAGCTTTCTAAAAGTGATGACACGTATTAGATTTTCCCTGCTTTACTGTGAATAAGCATATCTCACTGTTATTCTGTAAGTGAAATTTTATTTTATTAAAATAATTAAATTTATACTTGCAATAGTTATGTCAGGTGAAATCCGGTGCCTTTAGTGATTTTTACATTAAAAGTAAATAGTGCAGCTATTTTTTTCGTAATATTTATTGCTGATCAATCTAATTTCTCCTCTGTAAATTTTATTTCTTTAGAAATCATTTATGATGTCTTCCACCATAAAACTCATCCTCATAGGCGTGACTGTGTGCTCTCTCAGTCATTGGACTACTTCTGAAGTTTTTACAGCCATTGTTGATTTGGAAAAATTACTTTATACTGAAGGAGAGATTATTAAAACGATAGAAAAGTACATTGAAGTAGAAGAAAAACGATTACAAGAGATTAAAAAGTAAGTGTGTGGAAAAAAAGTTGTATATAAGTTTATCCATTTAAAATTTACTTTCAGTGAAATCAATAAATACTTTATTATAGTCAATGCAAAATGATCAAAAAATGTTAATGTTGGTGAGTTTTATATCATATTAATATTTTTGTGTCTAAACTAAAAAGGAAATTCAGAAACAAAATGTGATTGTAACATAGCTGATTTTATTTAAGTCAGTAGTTTATCAAGTTTCTCTGTTTGTTGATATATTCTTTAGTTAAATAAAAAAACACTAATAATTGTGTTTTATAATGTATAGTCTACATATTATCTAGTCTCTAAGTTATTAACTCTGTCAGTTTATCATACTTGAAATACTATAATGAAGTTTAATATTATTACAAGATCAAATTGGTTCAACTTCACCACTAAAAGTTGGAGATGCTTCCTTCCAAGGTGTTGGGAGTTTTTTTTTCTTTTTTTTTTTCCCTTGACAATTTTTGCTCCCTAATTTCACACCAAGTTGGATGTGGTAGGAAGAGAAAGGAAACAAGTTTTTTGTACTTACCTTTTTCTTCATTAGATTGCTGGGATAGTGAAAAGGCATAGTCAAGAAGGTTTAACAATTATTGCTTTTGCCAATAAACACATTATATAAAAGGTAACTTCTTAGTTTGAACGACCTTGTTCCTCCATTGCTAGATCTACCCTAGGCTTTAAGAAAAGAGCCCTGACTCCCTGAGCCTTTTACTATCTGACTCCTTCTCTCTGCTCCTCTTATCATAAAGCAGAACTCTCCTTGCTGACCTTTTAACATCACAGTCAGGTATAAGTTACAGATACACTTCGTTTTTTTATGTGTTAAGTAGTCAGAGCAGTAATTAAATAAAAATACATGAATAAAGGATGATACTGTTTCCTAACATGTAAGAGATAGTAAAATGAAACCTATATTTAAATTAGATAATTTTCAGTTGCAGATGCGAAAATTGTACAAAGTAACTTACTATGATAAGTAGTAACTTTCCCAACATTGATCAAAGGTAGAAAGATCAACTCCATATGTCATTTCCTGTATAATAAGGTTTGAAAAAAAAATACATTACCAGCTACAATTATTTATCATTTATATGGCTAGTGCCGATTAGACTGAAACCAGTTTCTGGCCCAGCGATATCATGCATAGGAGAATCTTCTGAAAGGTGTAAAGAAAAGAAAAAAAGAATTGCAAGTTATGTATATCGATATCAACTCTCAATTTTGTGTATATAAAAACTGTTTGTATAAATATATTATCATTCATCGATCAGGGAACATTGTTCATTCTTGATTTTTTTTTATAATTATACATTAATTATTTGAATTTTAGAATGAATAATTGCATTTTGTTTATTTTATAAAAATTTATTATAGGTTAAAAGATGAATATGGTAGGCTTCATCAAGTGGCAACTGCAGATTCCCAGTCTTTCCTTGAAAATCCAATCAATGCATTTCTTTTAGTTAAACGGTTGAGTACTGATTGGAAACTAGCTGAATCTTTGATGCTAAAAAGCACTGGGAAAGGTAACAGAAATTTTTACTATTAAATTGAATCTTATGCCACATATAATTAAATAATTAAGTATGTAAATTATAACATTTTAATTATCTTATCAAAATTATATATTATGATCCAAGGTTGCTGCAATATAACATGTTTGTTGGTTTCATAGCTATGATTGAAAATATTACTCAGTCAAGAGAGGATCTTAAGTTTCCTGAAGATGAAGATCTTACTGGAGCTGCTGAAGCATTATTAAGACTTCAAGATACTTACAAACTAGATACCTCTACCCTAGCTCGTGGACAAATAACAGGAACAAAGCCTTCCCATGAATTAACAGGTTTTTTTTTATGGCATTATTTTTCCATTAGTATATTCAATACCGCCTTTTTACTTATATCCTTAAAAATATTGGTGATGCAGTTAATAAAGATCCATTATGCATAATATCAATGTTATATATTTTAATTATATTTTGACAGTAATATTTCTTAAGTGTTATAAGAAAATCTAAAACTCCTTTACAATATCTATGCATTAAAGCTTCAAGTTATGTCCTAGATAATTTATATTTTATTTTTATATATGTTATAAATAAAAGCCGAATGAGGATAAATTTTAAAGGATGATACAGGCAGACAAAAAAAAAAAGAAAATAATAATTACAATAAGCATTTATTTCATTTCTTAAACAAAAAAATATTAATAGTATTCATGTGTGAACATAATATTGGCTTGGTTAGTGGTGCGGGATATCCAAAAATGTGTCAGAGAAAGTATAACACTATATTGAGCGTTAGGAAAAAAAAAAAGCTGAATAGTTGTAGTATATAGCCAAACAGCAACACGAATTTGTCAAAATAAAAATTAAATATTTGCTTTAGAAACAAATGTCAAATATTCAGAATCACAAAACAAATATGCTTACTTTCGAATTATTTCATATGTTTTCCTTCAGTTCACCTTGTTTTCCTGTCCTTTACTTCGATGGAATTTTCAAAGTAACTTTTTTTTTTTTTTTTAATCATCATTATCATATCTGAGAGTATATTTAATAACAATGTCTAGACAGTCATCACTAAATAAATTTCAGCATTTTAATGTAAATTTCAAAATAGTTGCACTTTTGCCAACTACTTGCAAATGTCTGAGCATGTAAAAATAACTTTTTTTATAACTTAATTCAAGAAACCAGCAAGATTCTTTAGGTATTTTCACTTTTTTAATCAAATCTATTGCATATTTTTTCTAATTAATTTCTTTTCAAGATTTCCAGCAAATTTCTGCTGTAATTTATTATAAAAAACAGTAGAAAATTAGATTTATTTAACTATAGAATTAAAATTAATAAGTAGAATTTTGAATAAACATTTTAATATTACCTTGAAATATCAAAATGCAGTTGGGCGCAGTGAGTATGTAAGATTATAGCACATTTAGAAGAAAACTGAATTCTTAAATTAATGTAGGTGTTTAAAAAAAAATATTAAAAAACAAAACTGAATAAAACTTATTAAAAGAGAACTGGTTTTTATTTTCAAAAGTGGTATAAAAAATTTCATAACAAAGGTTTTTGACAGAAAATTATGAGTTGTTTGTAGAAACATTACTTTCTAATTTTAGAGAATTTTCTGCATAAATTTCGTATTTTAGTAATAGGTTGTATTAGGCCTAATCTATGTATATGTAGCAACATTAGTAAATTTTGAAGTTTTGTTAAAAATTTAGATGTTAGTCTTAAATATCATAAAACATGCAAAATAATTTAAAACTGAGAATGAATAATCAAGTCAAATAAAATATAAGAAATATTTCTAGTAAAAATTATGTTTTTATAATATTTTTTATCTTATAAAGTATAAATGCATATTAAATAAAAATAATTCAGACTTTTTTTAATTGTGAAACAGTTTTAATTATACAAATTCCAGAATCAATTTTAAATATAACATTTTCAGCAAATGATTGCTTTGAACTTGGAAGGCAGTCATACAACAATGGAGATCATTATCACACAATCTTGTGGATGCAAGAAGCTCTTGATAGAGTTGATGAAGAAACAAATAAAACTGTTGACAAAGCTGACATTTTAGAATATTTAGCATTTTCTACTTATATGGTATGTGAAATATGCCTTGTTATATAAATATCTTGTTCTTATAAAGTAACTTTAAGATGACTTTCTAAAGATTTGTAATTTTCCTGCTCTTAGTTTATTATAATACAGTGATCTGATTTAGACCAAGCTCACCGTGATAAGTAAAAAACTCAGATAAACTAAGTTTTCATAAATTGTCTGTAAATGAAAATTTCTACACAGTTTATTAATTTTTATACTACTACTAGTATTTACAGTCCTTATGATGTACACTTTCATTGTTTTCATAAAAGTGAATTAAATTGTTCATTTACAAAAGTCTGATATTTTTTTTGTGTGTGTGAAGATAAATATTTCCTAGCCTTTTAAAATGTTATTTATCCCATTGTATAAGTATCATTTGAATTGCAGATGTATCTGTTTGCTGTTCAATGTGATTAATTTTTTTCAACTGAGTTTAGGTAGTCAAAATGTGCCATTTTATACTAATGGCCATTGTTTTTATTATCTTTATTCTGTGCAAAATGCATGTCATGCATCTGTTGCTTCCTATGGTTCATGTGTGCTTATCCACCTGACAATGTCTTCTACAGCAAGATTTTCAGAGAAATGTCTGTGGTAGGCTCAACAAAGTTTTGTCTTTATTTGGTTGCTTCATATGCTAAAGGTTGCTATAATGGCTGATGCCATAATTTACCATCACAATTTCTGTAGAGTCATTAGTTTAATTTTTTTTTAGCAATCCAATACATAATATTCATGTAACCCAATTCAGTGTCTAATCAGTTTTTCAGATAGTTTTTTTTCTTCCGAAGTTCTCAAAAACACCTTGATATAATGGCTGAAATCAAGTGTGCACTAATTCCTGAATACAGTTTAGCGACCAATTTTTCTTGTTTTGAAGGAATGTATGCTTTGTTCCCTTCAAATGTAGGAAATAGATAAACCCCTTATTGTCATTCATCTTTCCAAACAAGTGCTTTACACTGGAATCGAAGATAAGAGAAGTTATAAAAAATGTTCTCATCAGAAGGGTCATAAAATTTTTTTTTAATAACTTAATAATAGTGAAAAGTCAGCAAAAGTTTAGTGCAGCTTGGATAATCAGGACTGTACTGTACTGTATTGAGTTTTACATTAAATTATTGTTCACATTTTAGAAAATTAGAAAAGTTTGAAATAGTTTTATAATCAAAAGGTTAATAACTTGTATAATTAGGTTGATATATATTTTTCAGCAAGGAAATACTCGACATGCATTGAAATTAACAAATGATTTATTGGAACTTGGTATGCATATCTTTTCTACCTTTTTTTTTTAATTTTAATGTTTAATGTAATTATGTATTGATTTTTTAATATTATTTTTTATTTTAGAAGTTAAATGAAAGATTATTTAAAGGCCAATAGATTTGTTCATGATAATATAAAATTATTTCAAATTTGCATATATTTATTTCAAAATTTCTGTTTTTCTCTTATTGTAAAAGAAGATAATTCATATTATATATAAGTAATTTATAGTTTCTGGATGTATTTTATTTATAAATAAAATGTTTATTTAATGATTTAAATGTTAAGTGAGTAAAGTCTCATTTCAAAAGTATGTAAGTAATGAAATCTGATTCAAAGTATGCAAATTTAAGTAATTAAAAATAAACAATAGTTATTTAATTCTTAGTGTTAATATAAATGAAATATTAATCTTCTAAATTTAAAACTTTTTAAACCAAAAATTCCTGATATAATGTTGGACCAGAAAAAAATTTAAATCTCATTGTAATCAGTAGTTAAGTAAGCTAAAGTAAGTTCTTAGCTTAAAGTAAGTTCTTTAGCTTACTTTAAGCTAATTAAGTTCTACTGTAGTTTATTGTTACAATTTTTGCAATTTTAACGAGCATTATTATTATTACTGTTATAGATATAAAAATTGTATTATAAATTGAAGATGTGGAAATTGAAAAGAAATTACATATCTAAGAAATTTGGCAAAAACAAAAGAAATGATATTTTTTCAAAGTGTAATGTCATATGCTAAAAAGATATAAAATCTTAATCAATATCTCAGATAATTTTTAATTTTGTTTTTTAAAAGCTGCTTTAATTCTTACCTATTAATTCCAAGCATTTTTCATCTACCTGCACATTGTACTGTATGATACAAGTTTCTTTTTGTTCTACTTTAGTGAAAACCTAGCTGTTTTCTATCATCCATGTTCTTTCATTCTTTGTTCAGATAATTGTCCATTTTTCTCTTATATAATGTTCTATCATTATACTTATTTGACAAAAATCCTTTTTAGATGGCGTTTTATAGAATTCATGTTAGAAAACTTAAATGGCCATGGATTGTACATTTTTAAGCAACCCATAATCTGAACCATAAAATTTTAAGAGATTTTTTTTTTATCATATGAGTATTGCTGACAGTAAATAATAACACTTTGTTTCATAAAACAAAATAAGTATTTAACTTTCATTTACATAAGATTAAAAAAAAAAAACCATATTAATTTGCTTAAAAACAAATTTTTTACTTGTTAGTTTATATAAATGAATGACAATTATGTAATACTGTGAATCTTCTATTATCTTCGTATGTTATATTACAATTAAGAACAAAATTATTCGTGAATATTTATTTTCAATTACTATTTGTTTTAGTTCCTCACCATCCACGTGCTGCAGGAAATCGAGCTTATTATGAAGATGCTATCAAAAATGCTGCTCATATGAAACGTGGGGATGATGGGGATGTTCAGTTAGGAGGGGATGTAAATTACTCTGAATCTTCTAGAGCAGATACAGAGCTTTCTGAGAGGGAACAATATGAACAACTATGTAGAGCAGAGTCCAGTACAGTTGTAAGTATAATGAGAATTTTTAATTCTGTAAACAATGTTAGTAATATGTTTATTAAATAAGCAAATAAATGTCCTGTATTTATCAGAAATTTTTTTTTTATTTAACCTGATGTTGTATTGGCATGAATTAAATTTATTGATTTTAATACATGCAATTTTTTTTCTTGGAAATTTTTTAAATCCTACTTATTATATAATTCATTCATTTATTTCTTTTGTAAAGTATCAATTGGTAATATGTATTAATTTCTTTTTTAAGCTTTTTCTAAAAGATCAAATATATATATATATATATATATATATTTAAGTATATATTATTTAATTTTTTTGATAAAATTTAACAGAAAATAATTGTTGTATTCTGAAAATATTAATCTACTTGAATTTATGCAAAGTATTTAAAAGTTTATCTTTCTTTTATGCTTAAAAGACAGCAAGTTATCATTAATGTGATTAATATATATATTAGCTGTCATCAAAGTCAATTAATATTTAAGGTTATTTCTTTTTATTATGAAATGTTAGTAAACATATTCAAATTTCTCTACCTTATTGGAAAATTTATAAAATAATTATATAATTAAAAATACAAATTAAATACATCATGATTTAAAGATATATTTAGCTATTAGTTAATTTAAGAAAAGTCATCAATTTAAAAAAAAAAACATTTTTCATTACCTCCCAAAAAAATTATTTAAGAAGTATATGTCTTGAAACTCATGTCTTCAGCTTGTATGCGATTATGAAGTAAGGATTCAGACACTTTTATAACTATATAAATCACATTTTTCACAAATTTTTGTAATTATTCTGCAGGATTTAGATGATCAAAGATATCTGTTTTGTGATTATTTTTCGAATGGCCATCCTTATTACATTCTCCAGCCTGTTAAAAGAGAAATTGTTTTTAAAGCTCCAAAAATATATATCTTTCATGATGTTGTCAGCAATAAGGAGATTGAAATTGTGAAATATTTAGCACAACCTAGAGTAAGTAGGAATATAATATTTGTATCTATACGTCCTTTTCTAAGAAAATATAATAAATTTTTGCCAAAATTTTTTATAAATTTTACTTGCATATAGTATACTTACAGTCAATAAACCATTACATAGTTGCAATAGCTTAATTCAATAAACTGTTATTTTTTTATTTTGCCATAAAAGGATTTTAAAATTAAAAAAAACTAATTAGCCATCACCTTTTATAGTCAAAGCACAAGAATGGCATTTTTTTGCTGGTTAAATGTGTATTATTTTACCATATACAAAATTTATAAATTTAGTATTATACTCTTGCTTAAAATTCTCTTTAGAAATACCTTTTTCACTGAATAATAGATTGTAGAACAGAAAACAGTTATTCGAAAAGAAAGAAGTTATTTTTGTTTTTTTATTTTCTTACTTGTATATCAGAGATGGAAAGAAGTTAGATCAACTGGAACATCATACAGGTTTTCTATTTATTTTCGGAGACATGCCATATTTTTAATACAATTAGATAAAGTTCAATAAATATTAGCTATTCTAAAAAAAAAGATAAACAATATGAATAAGAAAAGTACAGGAAAAAATTTTATAGAATAAATACAATGGAAAAAAATTAACAAAAAGCATTCACTGAGAATTCTGTTAATACTTAGTGTTATTCCACATTGAGTTTCACATTTTGATAAGATATGCTTCATTATTAATTCTTCTCAATTATTTATAAATAATATCTATTTTCTTCTTGGTTTCTTGACCTACAATTAAATTCGTTTATTACACTAATCTCTATTAACTGTGGTTTCCTACATTTTCTCATCATCATCAGTGGCACAACAGCCCCATGGTGGACCAAGGTCATCTGCCTGCTGGTAGATTTCTGCACAGGATATGGTTTCTTTTTATGAGGTAGGGTTATCAGCTCTACGCTCTACAGCCATATTAGACTGGGACCTATGGTTTAAAGTGGATTCCAAACCTCTACAAGCATCTGGTACCGCCAGGACTCGAACCCAAAACCTGTGGCACCAGAGCACTAGCCATCAAGCCCCACAATTTCTTATAATTTTTTTTTTTTTTTTTTATAATTACTTGAAGACTTAACATTACTGTTTATAAACACTTTATAATTCTTTATTTCCCAGGTTCTGCAATATACTAACCAGAACACTGTTAATTATTCATTTTTGATTTTCACTCTGATTGCCAGATACTTTAGAGCTCTTGCAGATAGTGTATTGATGAAATTATATTCTTTATTTTAAAATAAATGAGACAAGATTTGTTTTATTAATTTCAATATTGAATTTTAGTACAAACTTTAAATATAAAAATTATAATAGTTTTGTAAAAAAAATTTTTGCAGAATATTAAAATATATATTTGTTCTTACAAACTTTTAGTTGAAACGAGCTACAGTTCAAAATGCTAAATCTGGTGAGTTAGAATATGCAAGTTATAGAATTAGTAAAAGGTAAGTTTTATTTTCATTTTATATAAAATTTGATTATACAATAATCCAAGATTTTAATGTTGAACTAGATAAATATTTTTAATAGATGCTTAATTATATTTTATGAACACGTACTGAATATTGAAAGTATTTTGTAATATTTACAGATTGCAATTGGTATGTCTTTTTTTTCTATACTTTGTGATTAATTATCCTCATGTTTTGGAATAAAGACCTAGTTTGTAATAGATAAAATGCAATGTAAAATTTTTTTTGTTTACCTTAATAAAAATGTTCAAATTATTTTATTTAAAAAAATACTTTGTGTAAAATTATCAAACAAATTTATTAACTTAACCTTAGAAAATATTAAAGATGTCATTTTTATCAGTTTAAATGTTTATCAAAAAATTTTGTTGTTTTTAAGAATCTCCTGATTATATAAATATAGATATATGGGTATATATTTCTTTTTTATCCGCATCATAGCTTCTTTCTGTAAATATTCCACAAAAATTATATTTTTTAAATACTAAAAGCTCTCTCTTTTTCTCTTACTGTAGCGCTTGGTTAAAAAATGAAGAACATCCGGTAGTGTGGAAAATTTCTCAAAGAGTTGAAGATTTGACTGGTCTTACAGTTTCCACTGCGGAAGAACTTCAAGTTGTTAATTATGGTATTGGAGGACACTATGAACCACATTTTGATTTTGCTAGAGTAAGTGACTTTTTTGTATAAAAACATCTGTACAAATTATTTTACATTAAATTTTGTTTAGATTATTAAACTGTAGTATTCTAAATTAAATTAAGTAAGTTATAAGCAATTTCTTTCAATTTTTATGAATATTTTTACAAAAAAAAATTGTTCTGTTTAAAAGTATATTGCTCTGCTATGATTATTAATATTTTGCTTAATCTACCAAATTTCAAATTACTTTCGACTTTTAAATTTTCTGACTTGTTAAAAATAAAAAAAAAGGTATATATAGTTTTCAATATAAATATTTAAGTTGTTTTTATTATGATTTTTTTTCCAACTTTTTATTTTTTTAAGATAAATATTTTTTATTTTGTTTTTCATAATTTGTTCACTTTTTCTTTAGAGAGAAGAAAAGAATGCATTTCAAAGCTTGGGAACAGGAAACAGAATAGCTACTTGGTTACTTTATGTAAGCTTATCCTTTAATTGTTTTGTTATTATTTTTATGTGGGAAAATTTTTCATATAATTTGTATTGTATTTCATCTGTTAGATGAGTGATGTTGATGCTGGTGGTGCTACTGTATTCCCACAAATTGGAGTCACTCTGCATCCAGAAAAAGTAATTTATTGAATGTCTTGTATAAACTTCTCTTTGATATTATAATAGCTTTATTATTTTAATTTTTAAATGCATCAGGGAACTACACTGTGTTATCCTAGGATTTCAAAATGACATATTTATGCCAAAGTAAACTATTTTAAACTTCAATAATTTTCTAATAATGTAAGTAAACTGAAGTTAAATAACTTATTTAAGATAAATTATATGATGTAAGTTTGTTACATTTTACAGGTAAAATTACAATTTAGTTTTGTATTTAATTTTAATAGGAATAATTGATGAGAAATTTTCTTCAGCATAATATATAAAAGTTAATCAGTTAGGTTCCACAAATTCAATTAACATTTTAAGGAGTAGGGAAATATTGTGTGTGTGTTCTAATCATCTAATTGTGTGTGTGTGTGTATATATATATTAGGTTGGGGAAAAAGAAATCCATTATTTTTTCGATAGATGGCTGTAGTGATTGATATCACGTAAAGTATCAATTAAACAATTTCAGATTTATGCTCGTTAGAAAGGTGGCACTTCGTACTAAAATAATTCTTTTTCTGTTTTTTGTTTGGTCCATTCAGTTGGGAGTTACAGGGTGTTAAAAATGGAAGTGAACAAAGAGAAAATTCGGTACATTTTACAGTTTTTCTTTGACAAAGGCGAAAATGCAAGCCAGGCGGCTAAAATTGTGAATGGTGTTTATGGTTCCGATACTGTAACAGCCAATTATGTGCAATTTTGGTTTCGTAGATTCCGTTCAGGAATTTTTGATGTTAAAGATGCACCTCGCACAGGTAGGCCGGTCGTCGAAAATGTCGATAAAATCGGAGAAATGATCGAAGTTGACCGGCATGTTAGCAGTCGTAACATCGCCCAGGAGCTAAAAATCGACCATAAAACAGTTTTAAACCATTTACACAAAGCTGGATTCAAAAAGAAGCTCGATGTTTGGGTGCCACACCAATTAACAGAAAAAAACATGATGGATCGAATTTCCATCTGCGAAGCCTTGGCCAAACGGAATGAGATAGACCCATTTCTTAAACGGATGGTGACTGGAGATGAGAAGTGGATCACATACGATAACCCTGTGCGAAAACGATCGTGGTCAAAGAGCGGTGAAGCACCTCAAACGGTGGCCAAACCAGGACTAACGGCCAGGAAGGTTCTGTTATGCATTTGGTGGGACTGGAAGGGGATTATTTATTATGAGTTGCTTCCATATGGCCAAATGCTAAATTCTGATCTCTACTGTCAACAACTGGACCGTTTGAAGATAGCGATTGACCAGAAACGGCCAGAATTGGCCAACAGGAGAGGTGTCGTGTTCCACCAGGACAACGCTAGGCCACACACATCTACAGTGACTCGCCAGAAACTTCGGGAGCTTGGTTGGGAAGTTTTAATGCATCCGCCATACAGTCTGGACTTGGCACCAAGCAATTATCATCTTTTTCTTGCATTGCAAAATTTCTTTAATGATAAAAAATTGGCATCTAGGGAGGATTGTGAAAATCGACTACTAGAGTTTTTTGCAAATAGAGACCAGGACTTCTATGAGAGAGGCATTATGAAGTTACCTTTAAAATGGCAACAAATCAT
>BPLQ01011653.1:258924-311157 GCA_021605075.1 Caerostris darwini | reverse complement strand
TTTAGAAAGGAAAATTTTAATAGTTAATTACATTCATCTAATTTTTTCTTTGATATTATGTCGTTTAAATTTTTAATTATTAGAAATTAAAACTTTTTTTATCTTTCTAAAAATCTTCCGAAACTAGTTTCTTTTCTTTTACACCCCTGTGTTTGAATCCGTCTGATTGGACCACCTGCAAATTTTCCAGGTGTTAGCTGATCAAAATACACGGGACATATCTAGCAATAACTTTCTCAAAATATATAGTCTTCAAAATGGGGCCTGAATGGCCGAGTGGCTAGCGCTCTGGCGCTCGGTACCACAGGTTTCGGATTCGAGTCCCGGCGGTGCCATGGATGTGTGTAGTGGTTCGGAATCCACTTTAAACCGTAGGTCCCGGTCTAATAGGATCGTAGAGCGTTTCGGGGGCATTGTTACTCCGCGTCCGTGGTTTATCTTCAAGTTACACGCGCCCCCTGGGTAAGGCAAAGTGAGTAACGTCTGTGCAGCTCTTGCCAGGCATCCAAGACAATTGTCTATGTGTATGCGAGCTGCATTAGAACAAAAAAAAAAATGTTGATAAAATATTACATAAATAGAATCACAAAATTTGACAATATTGCTGGCATAAAATTACTAAATGATATTTATTATCTATTTGGTAATTTTATGCCTGATGATGACAATAATCAGTGTGAAGATTTACTCGTGGGAGGGGAGGGGGGGATAGGAAATATGTTTTTATTCATAAAAATTATATAAATGATTAGTTAATTTAAATTAAAATAATACTTTTTGTTAATTAAAATATGCTATTTTCAGTATATACAGATTGATTCAAAAAAGGCACTGCAAATTAATACTATAAAAAAAAATGTGTAAAACATAGAGTATAAGCAGTTATTATAAATTTAGTTTGATTGGCGACAAACAATTCTTTAACACTCCTTATAAATATATGATACTTATTTATATACTTTTTAAAGTTTAATATTTTTTTAAGTAACTTTGCCAAATTTAAGGTGTTCAAGTAATATAGTAATCAATTAGTTAAGATATATATTATTTTTATTACTTGATATAATTTCTATAACAGCTGTTGCAAAAATAAATATGAACAAATTAGATTTTAAATGTTTCTTAATATTATTCCTATTCATAAACATAATACAGTTATTTTGTTGGTAATGATGCTTTCTAATTCAACATTGAAAATACTTAAAATAGCATCATTGATTTATGGTTGACATTAAAATCATTGATTTATGACTCGATCGTTATACTTAGAAATAGCAATTAATATTGTCAATGTTATTTATGAATTTTTAATTTTCTACAACTAAATAGTAGTCAAAGTATTAACTAGCACAATATTTCTAAAATATTTATTTGAATTTATTATAATATGTTATTTTCAGAGAGCTGCTGCATT
The DNA here is from genome assembly GCA_021605075.1 of Caerostris darwini. Classification (NCBI taxonomy): domain Eukaryota; kingdom Metazoa; phylum Arthropoda; class Arachnida; order Araneae; family Araneidae; genus Caerostris; species Caerostris darwini. Next base: position 309,743 of record BPLQ01011653.1, on the reverse strand, counting down.
TTGGCATAATCTTCACAGAAGTGGTGAAGGTGATATGTTGACTAGACATGCTGCTTGTCCTGTTCTTGCTGGTTCAAAATGGGGTAAGTCAATGTTAAGTTTTTAAATTTAAATTTTATCATTTTTCAAGCTATGTATTTCTGTATTGCTTTTTGTTAATTTAAGCAATTTTTTATAGTAGAAAATAAACACTTATGAATATCTACTTATTTTAGTTATAAAAAAGAAATTTATATTTTGTTTTATATGAAATTTTAGTAAAATGCACACCATTAAATGAATATTTTCCCACATTTAATATAGAGAGTAATTTAAAGTAATATATCAACTAATTGTTGACATCTTCACTTACCCGTCAATAGCTGAACGATGTATTTAAAAAAAATAAGAAGAAGAAGACATGCAATTGTAGTGTTTAATCACAAAAATTAGTAATTTGTTAGTTTTATAAGTTAGTACCATTAGTAAAATTGTAAAATTGCTTTCTGTGTTGAGAAGGTTTTTTTTTGTGGATTCTTGAAAGTAGTTAATTCATAAAGTTGAATATTGAAAAAAATCAAGAAAACAACCCCATATAATCAGTCTGATAGTCATGAAACACATTGAAAATTCTTTCCAAGTAATCCTAGTTCAAAGATTTAATTTTTTTTTTTTTTTTTCTGCTCATAAATTAGCTATGTTTTATCACAAAACACAAATATGGTCTTATAACACATATTTCCATAAAGTTATTTTCTTTTCATAATGTTGATTTATTGAAGTTGTGTCATTTATTAGCTAATTGGTTAATGAAGACTTTAAATTGTTTGATAAAGTTTACTATATGGGACAACTTTTGAAACTTGTTGTGAAAAATGTAACTGAAGATGAATGGAGGTTAAACTTTTTGAAATTAAATGACATGTTAAGTCTCACTTAAGAATACTAGAATTGATTGGTTTGACATGTGTTAAATATTCTGCAATACTTTTTATTCTTGGAGAATCTTGTATTCCTGAAAATATTTTTAGAGTATAGTTGACAAATCCTGCTGTTAATAACACTTTAGATTCTGAAATTTCTGAATTTTAGATTAGGCTGTGTTTCTGCTTGGAAACTTAATTTTATAAAAAAATAAGTTTTATAAGAAAAAGGTCTGTTTCTTATGCTTGAGAATCAGACATCATTGTATGTTTTGAAAAACAAATGTAAAATGTATTCTTTGTTGCAAAATTTTTTCAATTTTGATTTGTTCACAATTACTTGGAAGAAATGTGCAGAGCAACTCTTTTGAACCAGATAAAAATAAATTGTTGGTTGTTACTTTGTCTAATTGTTCATCAGAAAAATATTTGAAATATTTCAAGCAAAGTTTAAAAAACAAGGAAAAGATTTGAGGATTCAAATATTTATTTATAGTGATTTGCAGCATTCGTATATTTCAAAAACAGCAATTAGGGAATTGGGTATAAAGCCTATTGAATAGCGAGTTTTAACCGATTCTCTATTTGGAGGATTTACAACTGAAGAAAAGGAGTTTCATCTTTGATATCAGCCTTGCATCTTTAAAGAGTGAATTTTGTATGGAATTCTAAATTCCATTTGCAGAGAAATTTTGTGATTCAAAAGAGGAATTTGCAGTAAAAAATTAAGAGAAAATGGAATTTGGACTATGGGGAAAACTGTCCTGACATAAAACTATTGATAAGGATAGATTATTGCTGTAAATTAGTGACAGGAAAGGTTTGACATTAAAAAAGCAGCTTGGTTGCATTTGAAACTCAAGGTTGGATTTATCATGGGAAAAGTGTTTAAATCTCAGTAAATCAGAAAGTTTAAATCTCAATGGATATTTTATATGTGCCCTTTATAGGGATATGCATTTTGAATTTATATATTATTTTCTTTGATAGTTTTATATTGTGATTGAAGAGGTTTATAGCATGATGTGGGTGATCAAAAAAAGAAAATACAGTATTAATGGGGCCAATTTTGTTTTAATTTACAATTTGTTTCATTCCCTTGATTTCAAAACAATTATGCAAGAAAGTTCTATTTTGAAGATACAATGAAAATTCATTTCTTCTACTGCTGACTTATGGGGTGGTTGGTAGGAATGTATTATTCAAGTGGTGAAGAAAATTTTGACAAGAATATTGAATTGAATTTTCTTATATGAAGAAATTGCTACAATTCTTTATGGTACAGAAGCTCTAATCAGTGCACGACCACCATACTATTCGTCTGAAACACCATATTTATCCCCCCCCCCCATGCTTATATAACATGCAAGAGCAATAAAAAAATTCCAGATGTAAACCATCCAGATAAAGTCAACATCACTAAGAGATACATACCATCAGAAATTCTAAGAAAAAGATTTAGAAATGAATATTTGAGTTTGCCGGTTCATTGCAAAGGCAGTTAAGCTACCCAGATACTACTGCATGTAGGTGATGATGTACTTATTTGAAGCAATAATGAAAAAAGGTTAGACTGGCCAATGGTTTGTTTACTACATTTATTTCAGGGGCAGAATTGCAAAGGTGAAAACTGCTATTGAATTAATCCATCTGTATAATGAATTATATCCTTTGGAAATGGAAAACTTATTCAAGTCTGTGAGACAATAACTTCTCTAGACAAAAGATGTTTTAGCAAGGAAATGAACCTAATTCTGAAAATGTAAATAAGGACATTGACTTTAAAAATTCTCATGAAATAGTTACAAGTTAATGGAGTAGAACAATTGTGAAACCTTCTCATTATATTTAGTCTTTCCTTTTACTTGTGTAATATTATTAACTTAAGTCTCATAAATTCTGCATTATTGATTGCTATTATTATTTTGTATTATTAGTTAATTTTTAGTATTAAGAATTAATTTGTCAAATATCTTTGATTTCTGCCAATTGAAAATAAAAAGTGGATGCAGTTTCAAATTTTTTGTGTTATTCATTCTGTTGACATTCTTTAGTTTAGCAAGATGACATTTTTAGAACAGAGTTGATATAGTGTTAGTGAATTAGAATAAATAGTTTCTTATTTTAATCGATATTTATTGATTTTAATGGAAAACAACCAAATGAAAAAAAATTCAGATAGTGTAAATCAATGAATTTGCAAGTAGACCAATTTCTGATGGAATCATGATGTGTTACTTAATGAAACATCTAAAGCATCTAGTTCAGAGCATCAAGACTTTCAAAAGGTTATAATTTTAAAGATGACATATTTAAATGGCACATATATTTATTTGTTAAAAGTGGTTTTAGAATAATGTTTAATTATTTCATAAAAATTACATTTATGTTGATTGTTTATTAAATATTTTTTAGTGTCCAATAAATGGCTACATGAACGTGGACAAGAATTTCGACGGCCCTGTGGGTTACGGGAAAATGATTAACCTTCAGTGATAATTAACCTTACTTCATAATAAGTAATTTTATCCTGTATGAAATTTTCCTAGCTTTGTTATGTTATTTAATATTTTACTAGAAAGACTTTTAAACATTGGAAATTTTTTATCTTATTCTTAAATAATATATTAAATGAGTGTGACATTTGTGAGATTTTATTACATTTACAGTGCCAAATTATTTTAGATTCTATCAATTATTAATGTACAGCAAAATAATTTGTTTGAAGCTTTAATTTTTTTGTTTTGTTTTCCTAGTTGATATGTTATATTCATTTGTTTTATTTGCTTTTGTGCCATTTCATGTTGGTTGCTATTTAATGAAATAGTTATTAATTTTAAATGGTTTATTTTGTTTTATTCATACTTAAGCTTTAGAAAATATTGTGCCATCATCTTGTTTTTAAAAAAAATTAAAACATAATTAAATGTTGGAAATTTTTTTAATATGAAAATTCAAATCAGTACATTTTATTAAAATTGTTTGTATTAATATGTCTGTTTCTATATTTAGTTAAAATAAGTGAGGATTCAATAATTTTTATTCTGATTGAAGATTATAAAATTAGATATAATTTAATAATTGCTAAAGATCAAAATCCCGTAGCTATATGCATAAAAAGAACATTAAAAAATAAAAAGCATTTTAAAGTTGATATTTTAGTATTATTTTCCAATGATAAAATATTAATTAAAAATTATGACTAACTTGTAGCATCGTTTTTGAAATATTATTATTCATCATTTATTTTGCATTTATGTGAAATGAAATTTAGCATTTTTAAAATTTTGATTATGTTGTATTATGTCTTTACATACTTTTATTTTAAAAAATATAGTTATTCTTGTTAAATTATATGGTTGTGACAAAAAATGTATTCATAATTAAATATATTTTTGATATATACTTTTATTTATGTTCATTTACTTATATGTAAATGCATTTTTTTTTTTTTAATACTTGTACAATTAAAACTCTTTTTAAGCAAATTGGAATATCAAAAAAATATAAAATTGCAATAACCGACAGGCAAACCACAGACGTAGCAGATGTTTGGAGTTATTAAATGAAATATGCCAAATTACTTAACTGACAGCACATTAAGAAATTTTTGTTTGATGTTTCACTAGATAACGCCTTACCATATTTTTAAGTGAAATAAATATTTGCATTATCATATTTTTAATGAGTAAATATCTAGCAATATTTTAGTCTTATAAAAACAATTTTTTTATAGTTACATATGCTTGTTTGTATTTGCAATGAAATGAAATAAAAATCTTAAGATTCTAATAAATTAAATGCTTATTTTACTTTAAATTTGAAACTAATTTTCACTTTTTTTTATAGAATTGGTATTAATTTTTAGGAAAATTTATATCGTGCAAAATGCTTAAGTGTATTTAATTTGATGTTCATACTTTAAATACTTCTAAATTTGAGTTCATTATATATCAAGTCTATAAAAATTTGTGTGTATAAATTCATAAAATTTATTGCTATCCACTTATATGTTAAAATGATAGTGTATTTAAATGTACACATTGTTATTTTATGAATGCAATCTCTGTTAATTTAAAATAGTTTCTATTGTTTTCATAATGTGAAACTGATCAGTTTCAACTTACTATTTTATTATGAACTACTTACATTAAATTTATATAATCAAACTTTGCTTTTTGTTTTATAGTATTCAAGATGTATTAATTTATTTTACTGAAATTTATTATTCTTAAATAATATCTAGAGCTTATTCACTTGCTGTATCTTCGACTTGTAAAAAGCACTTGAATATTAATGATTAAATATCAGCCCAAACAACAATTTCAAACAGTGCCTTGTTCATCATTCCTTTTCATACTTTAGAAAGTTGTATTGGATAAAATAGTAATGTCCTATTTGATTTTAAAGTAACTATTCTAGAGATTACATATCATACAGAATTTGTCAGTATTAAAATTTGTCAGCCTTCTAGAGAAAGATTAATTGATGTATATTGCATTTCTCAGTTAATAAAACTGGATTTTACTGCAAAAAATGTGTTATGTAGACTTGCTTTATGCATTATATTATGTACACTTTCATCTCAAAAGTTTGCATGCAAATGAATCTTTTACTATGATCGAAGTCAATTCATTATCTTTCTACTGCACAAAACAAGTAACGATTGTGGATCTTTTGATGGAACTGAGATGTCTCAGTTCCATGGAGATGTAACCAATAATACAATTACAGTATTGATATTTAAATTTGGTCATATAGTTTCATGAAGAAATTTATCGTGAACGATAGCTTTGGAAGGCCACAAATGTGTGACAGCCTGAACGTTTATTATATGCCATTGAATAAGCTATAGTATCTGTAATACCTTCCATAGCCTCATGATAGTACAGAAGCCTTTAAGACAATTGCACTTAAACCCACAGCATCGGTAGTTATTTGGTATGATGTCCCAGCCAATCATTATGGTTGCCATCTTATTCACATAGCACACAAGTTCAATAAATCAATCTGCATCCTTATTTGGAGGTGCATAGGTCAGCAACCTAATCAGCATTTATTTTACAGAAGCACATAGACATAGCATACCAAACCAGGTATACTCCCATATGGCAGATTCTCCTTATCCTACATGCAACTTTAAAAACCCAATAATATATTGATGACATCCCAAGACTCTTAGTATTACCCTTCATAGAATTTCAATTTAAGATAATTTTGAAACAAAATAAAGTCAAGCCCGAAAAGCCTATTTTAAGACTGCTACTGTGTTAATTCTCTTCCCCACTTACACCCCAAAATATTACAGGACAATTAAGGAATACCTAACAATGTATTGTACGATGGGTTAAGGAATCTTGCATAGATTTTTATACAAACATGCAATTACTAGCCATTAATGGCTTCTAGACTTTTAATTTTTTTATCATTTCATTACTTATATATGGGCCTAATGTAGAGGTGGTTATCAAAATAATGGAAACATCTTAGACTTATAAGGAACTCCTAACAAATATGATGTAGGACCACCTTTGGCATGTAATGCAGCTTGGGTTCGCCTGGGAATCTAATCATATAAATGCTGAATAGTGTTTAGAGGAATATTGAACCATGCTTCATGAAGATATTGAGAAAGCTCCAGGAGAAATGTCAGTGGAAGATAATGATTCTGGATTGAGTGCTCTAAAATATACCATTAATGATTGATGATATTGAGGTCGGGTGTCTGCCTAGGCCATGCTAGATGTTTCACTCCATCCTCGTGTTCATCAAACCATGATTGGACAGGTCCTGCTACATGAATAGCAGCATTATCATTCTGGAAAATTCCATCTCCTGCAGGAAACAAAGTTTACATCATAAGATAAATCTGATCAGCTAAAATTTCTCCCCAGTGATCCTTCCTTTCAGAGTTAAGATTGGGAAAGCAGAAAACCACAAGATGGTCGTCACCCATACCAAGACAGATTCACCTCCATGCTTCACAGTTGGAAGTAGACAATCACGATCATACATTTGTGCAGGTTCCTCCAAACGTGCACCTGACCTGTTATGGGGAAAAGTGTCAAAGATGATTTGTCAGACCATATAATTATCTTCCTCTTATCAATCAACCATGTTTTGTGACACCACTGTAGACGACGTTTAGTATGAACAGATGTGACAAGTGGCTTGAGAATTGCTGCCCTGCAATAAATGTCCTGTTTATGCTGATTGAGCTTTGCTGTCACTTTGACTGCAGTTGTTTTCTTTTTAGTCATTACAATCCGCTTCAATACCCGTTGGTATCTTTAACTCGGCTTCTCCTTCCATTGATTTTGTTTCGCCACGCTTCGTGACGCTGTCATGACTTCAAATGCCATACCTCTAGAAATGCCTAAAAGCTGGAATGTTTCAGTGACAGTTAATCCTACAATATAACCTCTTTGAGGCCTGAAATTTTACGCTTTTGACAAAAATCCAAGACATATACAACTTTAGTAAGACTACCTCTTACTACTATGATAGCTATCATTTTTTTTAAACATAAATTGTATACAAGATTGTGCTTTGTAAGCATTAAAATGCAATCTTAAATGTCCTTTTATTCACAGGTGCTTCCATTATTTTGATAACCACCACCTGCACATTTAATTCCAATAAGAATACTAATTTTCTTTGATTCTTTACATTAAGTCTAAATTTGCACATACATTCAGATAATAACATTTAAGTTCAAAAAAAATTTGTACTATATTTTATTTAATTAAAAGTATTGCATATAAAAATAGTTTTTTTTTTTTTGTTTTTTTTTAGATATCCTCACACTTTCTGTGATTCACTTATTCGCTTTTAGCCAACCTTTAAAAATTTCATTGTTATTAAAATAGTGAATTTTTTTTAATGCAATTTATTCAAAATCTGTGATAATAAAGAGTATAATGGGAAATTTTTATTAAATCCATTTTATATGTATTTTCAGAAACATATTTTAAGCACACACAAAAAAAAGGTTTGGTTTGTCACTCTACAGTAATTTTTTACACACTTTGGGCTAATTAGACAGATATACAGCTTAACATGGATTCCAAACCACCAACAAACATCCATGCCAACACCAGGATTCAAACCCGAAGCCTGTGGTACCAATAGCCAGAGCGCTAACCAATTGGACATCAGCCCGCATTGCAAAAAGGGGAAAATAGTGCAAGTCTTACAAAATTGACTTAAAATTTTGAATAAGATTGTGCTTGATTTTGTCTCCATTCTCAAAACTCATAGAAGGCATATATTATATGAGTTACTATAATTTTTATTAAAAAATAATTTCAAGCATCTTTTAAAACAATTTCCTGTATTACTTAAATGATTCTAAGTTTTTTTATTTTTCAGAACTATACTACTATATGTTTGATAAAACTTGTATACTTTACATTGTTCCTGTCAATTGCATGAGCCTATAAAGCTTGCAACAAATGTAAATATTTTGATAACTGCAGCAAATTATTTTTATTGTACTGAAAAATATTACCATAGTTAAAGATAAACTTAATTGTACAGAATAAAGATTAGTAAATTATATCACCTGCCTAAAAAATCATTTACTATGCATAAATTGATACATTAATGTCTATCTTCTTAGTAATAAAGGTAAAGTGATTAATAATATAAATAAATACTGTTAAAACTCTCCTTAAGGCTGATTGTTTCACTTGAAAGCATATACTATAGAAAGATGTGAAAAGCTGGTAAATGTTTGGGGTTTTTTTAATGTGGTTAAATAATAGTAAAATAGTTTTTTCATAAAAAGTACTCTAAATCATTGGTTATTTCATTAAATTCTTCTATATAAATATGAATTATTTGAAGAATTGCATTTTTACAGCCAATAAAATTTAATAAATATACATAATCAAGTTAAGACCCAAGTCCCAAGTATAGATACTATCATCATGTCTCTAATTTATTCAATTTTAAAAAATAAATTAAAATGATATCTAACAGGTACAATTCTGTTGAAAGCAATCTCGGTAATTAAGTGCTTCTTTAATAAATTTGAGAGCTATAGCTCTTATTATTTTAAATTCTTGAAAGATTATGTCAAAAATGTACATTATTTAAATTAGTTTATATATAGAGTGTTATTTCAGTTCAACATTTTCAAATAAACAGAGTAAATATAACTTGTAATTATTTTAATATGCATACAAGACATTGGGATGTGACTTAACAATTTTCAAAAAGAGAAAAATTACATCACAATCATGAATATTTCATTGCACTAAAAATATGATTTCAAGCAAATATTTTCAGTGGTGACATAGTTTTTAATACTGAGGCACTAAGAATATATATAACAAAAGCACCAATTTTGATTAAAGGACATCCATTTCATACCTTAAAAATATTTGTTACAACAAAAAATTTGAATATTTGCAAATATTTTATACATCTATCTGAAGTGCATTTATAAATTTAAAGTAAATGTTTACATATTTTATAAAAGTTTCATAATCTGCTAAAATATATAATGAAAAACTATAAACAATTATCTTTAGAAAATCAAATGAATACCTGTTAGTCCATTCAAAATAGTTTATTCAATAGAAAATTATCTAACATAAATCAACTTAACTAATAACAAATTATAAATCATTAAAATTGAATAGCTAAGTGTTTTTCCCTCAAGAAAATACATATAGTTGAAAATAAAATTGATTATATTTAATACAATTCTACATTGGTAAGAGTAACTGATTATCCTGCTTGTTTTCTACAAAACTATTTAAAGGGAACAAAGATATGCATGAAAAAATAATGACTTCAATATATCATAAAACACTCTTAATATCTTTAAATTGAAAAACAAAAGATGAACCAAAAGTTGTTTAATTCAAAATGGGAGGAGCTAAATTTACAAAACCTTTTTTTATATTTAATAATTTTCTAGTGATTAAATTTTTTGTAGGTACGAAAATTAATATCCTTGAATATAAAATAAAGATAAAGCAATTATTTTTCAAGAAAAAAAATATTTTTTTAATAAATATCATTTTTAAATGCAAATAATATTTTGGCTTACTGTTTTAAATATGTATAAATTTATTCACCCAGTAAAACTGATATTAAAATTTAATAGAAATTACATAAAAACTATCAATTTTAAGAAATTAAAAATTTGCAAAATAATTCAGAGAAAAACAAAATAAATTAATAATTATTTTAAATTTTAACAAGTCGTATCAGAAATATTTCTTATAAACTGAGATACGGAATTTATAAAAGGCAATACAATATTTATTTAAAACTACGCAAGATAAAATTAATAATTTGAAAAAACTGTCTAATTCAGTAACTTGATATTAGAAATCTTTACAACCAACAAAATTGAGTGCAATAAATATTAAAATTTTCAAGCTTTTATATATTCTTTAAAAAATAATAACACTTAAAATATTCTCAATTAAAAAAAAATTATAAAATAGCAAAGAACACTATATATCCCTTTAAAAAAGTAATATATGGTTTTTGTTTTATAATAAAATTATAAACTTACCTCTTGATAATAAAATAATCAGTGAAAACAAATTAAGGGATCCTTTTTTCAGGCATCACTATTTTTAACTAGAATTCAACAGCATGTTTAACTGTTATATATTGCTCATAAGTATTAAAAACAATTATTATAAAACAAACTTTGTTAAAAAATTTAAATCTCAACCATTTAAAATTTCACCACTTAAAATAAGATGAATTTATAAAACTGTATGCCAATACGTATATGATTGGCCTCAATGTGACATATGAAAATAAATATCTTATTCTACAGAAATGACAAAAAAAATTTCAAGAATATTATCACATTTAAAACAAAACACAATATACTTTATATAACATGAGAGCATTCAGTAGAATGAAATGAATTTAACGGTAGGAAGTTTCTGTTTCAAAGCAATTTTACTGTACATTTCTTGACATTTATAATTGTTATATTTTTTGGTTATAAGAAGATTGTTATATTATCAACATACTGGGGGAAAAAAAAAATTTTTTATAAGAATTACAGTTAACAAGATATATAATTTAATGGATTTAATGAATAAAATTAAACAGGAATTTGTATTTGTAATAAAAAAAAAATAATAATTTAAACAAAACAAATGGAAAATTACTTATCAAAATAATTTTACACTTAGGAAAATTTACATTTCAGACATAAAACAGGAGAAAGGTACAGCTTTAAACAGAAGAAAAAAAATAAATATTAAAATTTCATAAAGAAAGGACTTGACTTTGAGATTTATGTTCGTGATAGCTGCTTTATCTCAATCTATCCAATTGCTCTTAAGAAGAAATCAGAAAAAAATGAAATAAGAACAAGAATGAAATGAGTTTTCATTCTTTTTTTTTTTAAACAGCTAGCAAAACATTTTACAAATACTTCATAAAATAAAGTAATACTACAGCAGAAATTCAACAGATTTTATTTTCAATATTAATATGCTATTACTACAGTTCCATCACAATAACTTAATTTTTTTGTTTTTTTTATTAAATGCAATAAAACGCCTACATGTCATTTTAAAATAATATACATTACTTCAAATCAAACAATTTAAATTTACAATCATTTGCAAAAGCTCTAGCACTGCATTTTAATGCAAAAAAAAAGAAAATCATTAAGGATTTTCATATATCAGAATGTTTGAAATTTTAATTCAATGTTATAAGGGAGGGAAAAACCATACATAATAATTAACAGAATAAAAAAAAATAGATAAATAACTTCAAAAACAAAGCATTTTTAAAGTTAATACTTCTGTTATATATATATATAAATTGCATTCATATATTTAAATCACATTTGAATAACTAATCCAGACATTCAACAAGTAATTAATACTATATAATTTTAGCCCCTCCCCCTCCCAAAAAATATATGATGAATTATAACTACATTATACTCAAATATAAATCAAAGATATCAACAAGCACTTAGAAAATATTTTAACTAAATTTTTAAAAACCATTCATTGTTAAAGTATAAATGAACTTAATCAAATTTTACAGTATAATATACTAATAATGAAAATTTCACACATGAAGAAATATAATTCAAAACAAAATAATTTTTTTTTTTTTTTCATTTTCATAATCAAATCTAGAAACATACAATTTACAAATAAATATACTTTATATTATATTCAAACTACTTAAAGGAAGCATTAAGAGATAAACCTTAAGGCTATTCACATAATAAAAATACTTAAGAGAATAATATAATCTTAATTTTGAATTGAAAGAAATAATAGCATTAAATTATCTGGTTATATACAGACTTATGTTTTATCTAGAATTTAATTTCTCTTTTTTAGTCATATTTCCATTTGTAAACCATATATATTTTACATAAATTAAGCAATATTGTTTAAGCCTAAATATCAACACAAGATCACTTTACATTTCAGTACATAAAAACAAGCAGGAAAATCTGAAAGTTGCTTTGCATAAAATGAAAGTCATTCTTATCAATGAAAGAAAAATATATACTTAAGCAAAATAAAACTTTTTTTTTTCTAAATATTTTCTGAAAAATAACTAAAGAATAACGCAGAAAAAAAATGTGCGATAACATATTTTGATACACATTATGATAGTCTTTATTTGAATAGTTTTTTTTTTACTTGTTACACACATTGCTCACAAAATCTTCTACTTGCAGGTTGAAAAAGAGGAAGTCTAGGGAACATAATTATTGCCACTGCGTTCACCTCTATTAAAATTTTTCATTCCACAGGAAAAGTGTTTTGGGTAAGAGGGGAAAAACTCCAATATAACAGAAGCACAAATTGTGGAAATGTTTCTATTATAAAAGTTCTTCCTGCATATAGATTCATGCTTACCAGAGCATCACAGAAAACCCATTCAAATAGAAATGGTTTGCCTGAACTATAGTGAGCAATAAAAGTAAATTAATAACAGACAATTACCAAGAAAAGCTTATGAACATTATTTAGATGGAATTTAAATTAGTTAGCATTGTTACGCTTAAAAGAATCAATATACTCCTGTTGAGACTCAGCCAGCACCTTAGCCAAAATTCCAGAATCCTCCCAGTCGCTTAACCCAAATATAGATGGTGGAAGCTGGTTAAGAAATGATGCAGTTTCCACTAATGCAAACTGTTCGCCATTGTTTCCTGATGAAGATGCGCTAGTTCCAGCATTCTCTTGTGGCTTATCATAAGCATTATATACTCCATCATTAAATGAGGATGTGCCAGCTAGAGGGGATTTTGATTCTTTTTCATTTGAGTGGCTGTCACTAATCTTTGGACTTGATGATGCAGAATTGGAGCACCTTGATCTGGATAACACTCTATTTGATTGAGGAGACATACTGCCAGAATATCCATCGATAAGACTGGAACAACTGGTAGCTGTAGCAGAAGGTGCCACATTTTTAGATCGGCTTCTAAGTTCATTATCTCTTAACCATTCTAAATAAGATTCCCGTGCAATCTGTTCTTCAATAGCCTCATTAGTAGCTTCCCAATCAGTGGCTCTCAATTTATCCTCCAACATAGCTTGTTCCAGTTCCAGATTCTCTGAAGCTCTTATTGCATCACTTACCAAAGTTTTATTCATTATGTCAGGTTTAAAAGAAGGCAAACCAAGGCCGACACCAATAGTAGCCTTGTATGGATCAACAATGGAGTTGTAGTGTACATTTCTGTGATAACTAAGTCGTATAGGTTCATTATCTGTTTTCTGAGAACCATGAAATATATTGATAGGTTCAGAACTGTAGTGATATACTTCAATATGCCGATTAAACATTTCAGACATAGCTTGCATTTCAATATGATTGCCATGGATATGATCACTTCGCTTTCGTTCAAGATATTTATTAAAATCCTCAGTAACATACTGGGAATAATGATCAGAATTTTTAGCCATGTAATCCATGCATAGTTTTCTGATCGCAGAATGCATTTCCTGATCTCCATAAATCTGATCAGCTACTGCTCGGAACAAGCAAGCACCATCCTCACCCATCTTTTTTATTTTATATCCTTTTTTCCCCAACTTAGACTCGAACATTAATTCCTTTTCACGAAGTTCTTCTTCAGTCAGCTGGTCTAAGGGACGATCATATTCATCCCCACTATTGTAGCCTGAAGGATCTTCCTCTCTGTTTTCTGTGTTTTCTTTTTTACTACTATTATTTTGTCTCTCTGGTACAGTACTTAGGCCAACTTGTACTTGTGAAGGCCCTGGAATGGGATAAGGAATGGATGAACCTCCACCCCTAAGTGAATGATTAGAATGGGTACGAGCTTTCCGTACATTGCGATGTGGTGATGTTTGATGTCTTCTCTTAGAATGACTTGGCCCAGATTCGCTATTTACATACTCATCAAATCCCAAGCCAGATGAATGAGCAGGCCTTTTCTCTTCCCGAGAAGTATGCAAGGGCCAAGCTGGAGGGGAAGTTCGAGTTGAAAAATTGAATCTTTCTCTACCACCCTCTGGTGGATGTGAAGCATGTCCATGACTATCTGCAGTATAATTATGATTAGCTGAATCAGCAGGTTTTTCTCCTTCAGTTTTCTGTTGGGTGGTCTTTTTCTTTGGTAAAATAGTCATGATTGCCAAACACTAATACATAATTTTCATAGAATTCCAAAAATACAAAATTGACTTTCCACTATTTCAATGATCTGCAAGTTTCAAAAGCAATGTCTGTAAAAAATGTAAGCAAAAATTAATTAATTTTTTTTTTTCAAAATAAAGTACATTATCACTAAAAAATTTTAACAGAATTAGTGTGAGTATTTTTATACATTACAACTTACTTATTAAAAGCAGCTGAATTATGCAAGTCTTGTTTTTAAAAAGCTTGAAAATGGCTACAATCTTTTATACTCAGAGAATTACCTTATCACTTTCTCTACTTATACAATCATTTGTGGTCATTCGAACTTAAAGAAAGACCTTGTAATGAAACAAAAGGCAAAATAGGAAAAAGTAAGAATGTATCAAGATTTCAAAGAAAAACATTTTTTTAATAGCTATATAATTGGTGGAAAATATTTCGGAAACTCAAATCTTGTAAGCTATTCATGATACAGAGTAGTCATAACACTTCAAAGGAAACAAGAGAAATTCAAAAGAATTAAGATGTCAATAAGCTAAGGACCATAGAAGGCAGAGGCAAAAAGTGGATCTGCCAATTTATTCATATGGATAGATGTGCTACTGGGGATATTATTACCATTAAATTTTATAACAGTGATAGTATGGATGTGACAAGATACACAGGTCACTATTGTCTATGGGATTGTAGAGGTAACTGTCAACTTATATGCTCAAATTAACTGTAGTTTATCAATGTAAATCGGAGTTGTAGACAAGTTATGATATCCGTAGAACTTCCAAGGAGTAGAAATGGTTAACTTAGATAAAAAAATCTTATTTTCCTTTACATAATGCAAATAGCTGAATATACATACATTTTCTGGTAGAAAGATTAATCTGATTATACTGCTTATAGAATAAATTCAAAATGATTGGAGTGCTATGACTTGAGATTAGATTTCAAAGGACAAATTTAGGCAAGCAAATTATGATGACATTATTTATCTAAATACACCAGGAGACTATTCTTTTTATGTTTATTGCCATTAAATGTCAATAGCATTATACAACAGGACAAAGCTCCATGTCACCCAGTATAGTGAATAGTTTTTATATTTAATGGTGCCTTTAATATTTCAACTATCTAATCAGTGCATGTATATAGTATACATAAAAAATTACATAAAATTAGCAAATATCATATATTATACTTCTAACATCTTACCAATATCTAGTAAAAAACTTGCCTCAAGCAATCAAGTTTTTTTTTTTTTTTTTTTTTTCAAAAAAAAAAAAAAATATCTACCTTATTACGTAAAGAATTTTAATGTTTTGCTTAATTAGAGTATATATATATATATATATATATAATGTATAGATAAATGATTTTACTATCAAGAGAAAAATATTATATTTAAATAATTATCATTTAAATTTTTCAAAAAGAACGTATGGGTTATAAAGAATATATTATTTAAATACATCTGCAATAGTATATCTTTTCAATCAAAAGTTTATTTATCTTAATATAAATTTCAAAAGTAATGAATATATAATTTTTTTTTATAAAGTATGTAGGCAATAAATGCAATAAGTTTTTATGACTGTTCAAAATATATATTTATGTGACAATCTTAGATTGGTAATTTCAATAAGTATAAAAAAAAAATAATAGGGATGAGCAGGGTTAATATGGACAACTTCAGAAATTCTGTTATTTATCTATTAAATTTTTTTTTTAACTTTGCAGATATGCAACACCGATGTATATTTACATTTGCATGACAACATGAAATGAATTATAAATTGGATAGCTCGGTAGCAATTAATAAACAAAGGTTTTCATTGTGGATAAATCAGTTCTTAATTTGTTTAATTACTAGATTAGACTATTTTAATTCTGTATATATTAATAGAGATATTTCATTATAAACGAATAAATTCAATACATATTTTGATATTCAGTTTTATTTTACATGATTCATTTAAACCTAAATAAACAAATGGCTTCATAGACTAGAATGAACACATAGTGGTGGGGCTACTGCAAACATGTCCACACCAATTCACCTATCATTGTTAAAAAAGTGGGTTAATTACAAATATATCACATTTTAGGCTAACATTTTATTAACTAAATTAGATTGAATTTGTGAAATGATCAATTAATATACATTTTATTGTTTTCACACATCAAATATTTAATTCATCTTATTAATGCTAGCCTATAGAATTTAATTTTCATAAAAACTGTAAAATACTCAAGAAATGTTGGTTGGCTCAAACAAATCTGAAGAAACTGTTAAGAAAGCTGTGAAAAATGTAATTTTAAAGAGAAAATGCATTCAAGAAACTGCAAAACACTACAATTTAAGTTTCATAAAGAATAAAATAGTAGAATACCAATATAAAGAAATGAATTTAGGATATAGTATAGACAAGATTGATATTAAAAGAGGTAATGTAATTGGAAAACTCAGCATGAATGAATTGCAGCATTTCAATATGTTGAAACGGGAACCCTCTTCCTTACAAAACAAGAAAACTAACGCCTCTTATTGATGTTGACTCAATAGGCATCGATGACTTTATGTTGATTATTTTTCTTAAAAAAACATTTTACATTATGTTGGAAGATTCAAGCTGTATACGGATTTACAGATTTTGATATACAGTTTAAAAGAAAACAATTTAGACAAAAAAAACTCTTCTAATAAGCAGAGTGAATCTTTATTTTTCTCAGATGTAAAGAGCATATCACAAATTTCAATAATGAACTACCATTACAAGATGTTTCTAGTACAAGATCTCAATTAACATTTAATATTAACATGCCAAAACACTGTAAACTGAAATCAGAATTCCATTACTACATTAAAATGATTTTCCAACCAAAAAAAGGTTTAAAAAAAAAGCTTTTTTACCTGCCTATTTTTACAAAAATTATAAAAGGGCATAAAATTAACAAAATTTTATGAAAAAAAGAAAAACTTCCTTAAAATAAAAAATGCAACAGTAAGCAGATAAAAATGAAATTTAAAGAAATCAAAAGTGAATTAAAATTTGAGTATTTATATATTTTTTATTATATAAGATAATGCTACAAATCAATTTTGATGGTAAAGAACTTTTTTCTTATTAATGACATAATATATTATTAATCAACAAATAAACATCCAAATAATAATCATAGCAAGTATGATAAAATTTTTTTTTTTTTTTTTTTAAAGGAATGAATATAATAACAAACATTCAAATAATAATCATAGCAAGTATGATAAAAATTTTAATTTTTTTTTTAAAGAAATGAATATTATAGTAAGCTAAATAAATAAGTGAAATTAATTATAAAAATTGTGGATCATTTATTGTTAAAAAATACTAAATTTTAGTCAAGTGGTTTTATTAGATTGAATATTTTATCGTGCATATAAAATTTATTCTAACAAATATTAGTCAATTATAATACATTATAAATCTGTCTATACAAAAAATACTTCCCTTGTTTTTATAATAATGATGAATATCACACATAAAATAAATATCTGCATTTTAATTAGATATGTATTAATTACATCATTGAAGAACTATCATTTAAAATGCATATTAAAAATTGAAATAAGTAAACAAGTAATTTAATAATATTTAATTTAATCTGCTAAGAAAATTTTTTAATTTACACTTTAGTTTTAAGTTACATATTTCTACTAATAAATTAGAAAATATTGCTATTAAATTAAACAACTTTTTAACAGAAAATGTGTTTAAAGCATTTATATTAAATCATATTGTTATAAGCACATTGAAATGCATTTATAATAAATAAACCTCACTACCTTATGAACTAATTAATTTTTGATCCGTAAGTAATATTTATAGTGTATCATGTTACAAATTTATATAATCAACATATCATACTAACAAAGAAACGATTCCCAGAATTAACAAATCTGAAATAATCGATATTCAATAATTAAATACATCAAACTTTATGAATTTATATCACAAGTTTATTATTTTAAAAAATACGAATGCATCACGCGCTACAGCTAGATGACATATTTTTATTATAATCGAAATCTTATAAATAGTAAACGCAGTTACATATTTAGTATTAATCTTGAAATCTCAATGTTTAAAAATTAAAACTTGGCAATAACAAATACTTACATTCCTTAAATGTAAGGGAACAAAGCGATTGTGATTCGATCTCATAAATCTATTTAAATACTGAGCACATTTGTGTCTACAGACGAGTTCAGTTTTTTTTAAAAACTTTTTTCCAAAAAAATAATGGGAAAATTTTTTAAATAAAAACAATTCAGGATAGATTTTATGATGAATTAGGCTTAAAAAATAAAAATTAACATTTTGATTAAGATAATTCGTAGCGAGGTCAAGTAGACATGGCGGTTTACCTACCAAGCCTTGATTTAAACTTACTTTTGTAGGATATTGGACATAAATAAAAAACGAATTTTTTATTAGTAAATTTTACAAAATAGAAAGCCAAACATAAATGGAAGCAATAGATGTATTTTAATTGAATAAAAAGGATTTATTTCAGTTTCTCATAATAGGGATAAGACACAGGAAATATGAAATTGTATCATCATTAAGAACACTAAATGTTCAATTAACATAGTTGCATACTTACACTAAATTCGTGTAAAACTTCGTTAACTATTATATTTTATTTGAAGCAACCTTTTAAACACTATCATCAACTATTTCTGCTTTCGTTTCACGACTGCAAACTAGCACTTCACTTCGATTATTGTAAACATTGTCCTTCGAAGAAAAGATACATTGATAATAGAGAGTAAATTGGTATCTCATGCTGGATGATTCATACCATCAAAATTATTTGCTCTTACTTTCGTTTCTGTATTTCATAACAGAGGGCGCTGTGAAAACAAAAATTATCATTGGTTAATAGAATAGAACGTCATAAATGACTGATTCTAAAGAAATAAAATTGGTAAATTGTGACGTCAGAAATTCTCTTAAAGCGCAACATTTTCGAGCGTCGGTGTTGACTTTCTCGTTTTGGATACCGATTTTTGCATTTACTGTTTTACTGTATCCTCCCAAGTGCTGTTATAGTACTTCGCTTTCTAATAATTGGTATAGTAACTATTCTGAAAATTGCCGAGTTTTGGGGAGCTTGATTTTTTTTTATTTGAAGAATTGGGATTAATGATTCAGACTTAAACATTATTTTTAAAAATCATGTAATTAAATTATAGATTTTTGTTGTTTTGATTGGAATTTGAGCCCTGCCACAGAGACAAACTGAATAATTTATCGAAAAGTCATAAAAAAATGAGATGTTCATTAAAAAAAATTTAAATCAATATTTTGTTCGACTGTTTTTCATATTTTCCTTTATGATTTAAAAACAATTGAAATCTGCTGCTAATTTGCTAATTATCCTGTGTTAGTATTTAAAATTAATTCATTCTAATGACGAATTTTTTTAAATTATGTACAGACATTGGTGGGACTAATTTTTAAAAAATCCAGTATAAAATTATGACAGATTTTTAATAACTATTATATGTTATCTGAGAGAAACTACAAAAGAAAATCTATTAATTGTGAAAGTCAGACGAAATTTCACAAAAATTCATTTTTAGATGCATGACATTTGAAATTTATAATTAATTATCATGTGAATGAATTGTTCATTAAAGTTCTTAGTAAAGTATTTTATATTGATGTTATATTCAAGTTCATTCCAGAATATTATGCATTTTGCAAACTTGATGTTTAAAAAATAAATGATATTTAAAAAAATAATATAGTAATTACATAGTTATGGCATGTAACTAATTTTGGCTTACAATTTATTTTGTAGAATGATATTTGAATCCATATAATATGCAACATAAGTATTAGTTTTATTTTTAGCAGCCCAACTTGTACTTATTATCTGTCAATCATGTTTTGTACTATTTATACTGAAATTTTGATGAATACGCATGATTACTTCTTCAAATAAAAAGACTTTAAAGTATTGCAACTCAGAGTGTTTTGGTGCATTCTACTTATACATCATAAAGGAATGCTGTTTGATTTTTAAACTGTTTTTCCTTTTCATATCGAGCATTTCCTCGCAATGTACAAAATATGTTCTTGATTAAAAGTACAAACATGTTTTTGTTAAATATTTATAAATTCTTTTGACGACATAATAATTAATCATTAGAAAAGTATTTTCGTTATTAGAATACTTATTGCTTTTTTTTCCCCCTGAAGAGAGCCCATGTTAAGGATGTTATTCATGAAATTTAGTTTTATTAATATCATTTACATTATTTGATACTAATTCTTTTTCATTTAAAAAAATTACATGATTAAATAGCATTTCTAGTATGTCACCCTTCAAATAGGAGTTTTCACCAATGCTATTTTTTTTTTACTCAGCATAAACAATCAATGCCATCTTTTATCAAAAATTCTTTTAGCAATGATTTCTTCTGAAAAAATATTGCACCTTGACTTTTGTCAGCTATTGAATCCATATTTAAAATACTTGGATATCTGTTTTCAGGCATTGAAACTTCATTCAACCTTTTTCTTTTTAGATGTGGCATTTTGGATACTAAGTTACTTAGAATATTTTTTTGTTAGTTGGTGACTTTCTCAAATTATTTTTTTATGAGGTTTTTTATTAGCATTATTTTTTTTAGCATTATTATTTTTTTTAGCATTATTATTTTTTTTAGCATTATTATTAATGGCATAACATAAATCCAGGAGAACTTTCAAAGAGGTTTAATTTGTTTGTTCTACTCCTTTCTCTCTTCTTGGCACTGCCTTTGAAGCTTCCAAGTTCTTAGTCTATACATTTTCCTTTATACCCCTATAAGAGTTTTTAAATTCTTATATATTTTCGTTAATTTATTCTGTTCTATTTTACATGCTTTTTTGTTCATATCATCATCATCCTTAGTATTGTCTTTTGATAAATCTTTTTATATTTGTTAATGATATATTTCTAAATATATCGTATTTAATAAGATGTGTAGAATTTCTATAGGTGATTTTTAAATAAAATAAAAGTAATACTACAATATTATTTATTAACAATAATAAAAATTTTAAGCAATTTATTTTAATTAAAGTGATGAAATTATTACATATAGGAATAATATAGTTAACCAATAAAAGATGTTCTTTTTTTTTTTGTGCATGTGTAAGAAAATTAACTAAATAGAACTTAATACCATTGTCAAATTTCATACACTATTTTATTTATAAATTATTGTTATCAAGGGTCTACAATTACTAATTCTTTATAATAAAATTAAAGTTTTCCTTTTTAGTAAGAAATCTCATTTGGTCAATGCTTGGAGATTTTGAGATGATAAAATTTTTGTGACAAATTTTGTTAGAGTTTAAAATTCTTTTTTATTTGTGTATATATTATATTATATGCATTTATAAAGACCTCTTTTGTATTTGAATTTATTATTAAATATTATTTGTGATTTCCATGGTTCTTTTAGTTTATTAGTGATGATATACTTCCATTTTTGAAATGTGCCGAGTCTGCACATTTTTCTTATCACTTTTATATTGCTTATATAAAAGATACTCCTGCAATTATTTTAACTGTTTTAGCTTAGATTTAATCTAATTTTATAATGATGATCTAAAAATATAAGTTTAGAGAACTTTTAAGCTCTAATAAAAACTATTAGGCACATAAATTTTACAATTGCTGCAAGAGTATTGAATCATTAAAAAATAATTATATAAATTTATTTATTGATTATTAATATTAGGGACTGAGTGGCTAGCGTTTGGTGCCACAAGTTTTGGGTTCGAGTCCCGGTGGTGCCATAGATGTTTGTTGTGGTTCGCAATCCTCTTTAAACCATAGGTCCTAGTCTAATATGGGTGTAGAGTGTTGGGCGTAGGGTTGACAACTCTACCCGTAAAAAGAAAACATCTCTCGTCTCGAAATCTGCCAGTAGGCAACGGTTTTGGCTCACCATGGAGCTGTTGCAACAATGATGATGATTAATATTAATCTGTTGAAAAATCAAAAAATTATTTATTAATTAAAATTTTTTTTATATACAAAAAGAACGTAGTTATTGATGAAAACAGTGAAATTGTGTTTAAACTAAGGGGATACTGTAGGAACTGTGAACTAAAGAGGAATCTAAATAACTGATTTTTTTTTTAATATATTAATAACAACTCAAGCTTAAAACCTGTAGAAAAGTTATTGCATATATTCTTTAGCATTTTTTACTTCTTAGGTTTAGGATATAGTTGTACACTTACACATATATTACATATAAAATGATCATTATAATTTATTTAAAAAGCTGAATAATTTACTTAATTTTTGTAAATCTTAAAATCTGCAAATGATACATTTCTGCTGTCATATACATACTAAATGAGACCAGAAATGCAGTTTTTGAATCCGTTTTTGTTATTATCTGCTATGTCTATAATTGAATGGCGAATGGCTAGGTTTTTTTCAATTAGGTTGTCATATTCTAAATATTATGTTTGATATGATGATTTTATTATTAAACATATTTCAAGAAATATAATTTCCATTTATTAAACATATTTATAATTTATTATTTACTTTTGTAGTTTGTCATTATGTCTTCAAAACTTCAACAAATTAAAGAAAAGGCCTTAGCTGAAAAAAAGAAACAAGTTTGTTCATCCACAAGTAATGTGGGGTCTTGCTTTTTTAAACAGTTAAAAGAGGCTTCTCTTCATCCTAGAATCATCAAACAAGCACGCAAAAGTGGTGTTTTAAATTTATCAAATCGTGGCATTACTGAAAGTAATTATTTCATTTGTCAGTTTTTACTCCTATTAAAATATCATTAATCATTCTTTTTAAATTACTGCTATCATGTTTCTTTTATTTTTCTGTATGGTAAATACAACATATTTCTAGTGTTTATAGTGTTTCTTATATTTATTTTGTACTTATAAAGGTTTTCAAACATAAGGCTCTTTTCAGCTTTTAATTTATTTCTTAGCTGATTTCGAAATTTTATGAATAAAAAGAATTATTTAAAAGTTTGAAATATAAAAGGAAAACATTAAAGATATGTCCATACATGTATTTTGTAGAGGACAGGGACTTATTAAATTTAACTATTAAATAAAGTATATACATAATTTTTATTTATCATTTGATGTTTTGATATAGTTTACTTTAAATATAATAAGTTACATTTTATTTTAAATTTTTATTTGCAGTGCCAGACATAGTATGGAATATAACCTGCTTAACAGCTGAAGAATCAAAAGAACTATCTATATCCATAGATTCAAATGAAGATGATAAATGGTGGGATTATGTAGATCTAACAAAATTAGTTCTTGCTTCAAATACATTAAGATCAATACCACCAAATATTTCTAATTATAAGCGTCTTAGTATTTTGGATGTAAGTGCTTTTTATTAAGCAATACAATTTCTATTTTATTATTTAATTTACCGTGTTTAGTCTAAATACTTTAAATTAATTCTGAATTTGTGCCATATTCAGTTAGATTTATTTGAGAATAAACCATTATAATATTAATGCTTCTTAGTTAAGAATTATGTAAAATAAAATCCAAAGTATTGAATTAATAATATTTTACATATTATAAAATTATGGTATGGAAATTATTACATAAGAAATTATACAAATTAAAGATAAACAAAACAAACAGCTCTGAACAAAAAATTAGTATGATTTTTTATCAGAATTATTCTATTTTCTGTAATTTTATTGTATGATATAATGAGAATAAATGTTAGCATATTTCAGATAATAAAAATAAGGTAATAAAATAAAAATTTTAACCTAATACAACTTCAAATTGTAAATTGCATGCTAAAGATAGAACAAGTACAGGAAATGGGTGGCCATCTCCTTAGAATGTCACAAAATAGAATCCATGCAGTATCCTTCACATGAGGACCAATATGAAAAAAATCATGGTGAAGGATATTGTGTAGATGAAAGAAAGTGAAAAAAGGCAAGCAATCTGATCAGAAGCAAGAACCTTTAGCATAAGATCCGGGTTACTGCCGATACAAACTGAAGATATTATTTTGAGAAATAATGAATTACAGAAAAGTTCCTTTTAATTCAATGATATCAAATATACCCTGTAAATATTTTTTAATACTATAATAACTTCGTAGTAATATTTTTTTTTATTTAAGTGATATTATTCATTCATATATTATCAAAAGTTCAATGTATACACATGGCACATTCAATCCATTTTGAAGCTACATGAACATTGTCTTCCTCAAAAAAACTTTGTTCACTTATATAATAACATATCCAATTATCTTCAGTATAAATCATTTTTCACCCCCACCCACCCCCCTTTTTTTATTTCTTTTTAGTTTTCAAAATTTTAATGATTATTTTTGCCTTTTATTTTTTTTTTTATTATGTAATTAATTATTATTTAGTAAATGTAATCTGCTAAATCCAAAAAATTAATTTACTTCCTTAACAGACATTCCATTATTAAACGCTAAAATTATTTTTTGTGTCTTAAATAAAGAGTAATTGTATAATTCTTTATTAAAAAAAATATTCTTAAAGAAGACATTAAGTAATCATTTTACTCTATAAACTGGAATATGTGTAAGAATTTACACATGACCAATACTGTAATGCATTGTATAATCTTTTTGGAAAGGTTGTGGTCTGAAATGGTAGAAAAGATATTAATTGCATCAGTTTTAGCTACCATGGATAAAATTTATATTTTTATACAAAACAAAGTCATAGAAGGTTTATTTTAATTAACAATCAACCACAAATTAAAATAATCATTCTAAGAGAGATTGAAAGAAAATAGCAAAGCTTTATTCCTGAACTAAGCTCATAAATATTGTTCTATCTTTAAATCTTCAAAAATCAAATTATCCAAAATAATGAACCATTTAGATTTATTACTGATTAAAAGGAAGTATTGCTGAAAAATGAGGGTAATTTTTATAGTGTTTACTTTTTATCTGGAATATCAATAAGAAGTTATTAAAATAGTGCCCTTGTTACAAGTAATGCATTATCTCTATATGGAAAGAAGTGAAAAAGAATTTTTTGTAAAAGTTTTATCTTTATATGTATTATTTATCTGTAGTAAGATTTTTAATTATTAGCTCATACATTAAAAAAATTATAAATTTTTAATAAGCACTCTTAAAAAATAAGTATAACTTTTGTAGGTTGTCTGTAGAATAATTATGTATTTGCTTATTTTATGAAAGTGAATTTTAAAAAATGCTCTTTTATATAAAAAAAAACTTATTTGAAGGATTTTTCAAAATAAAAAAAAATTAGTTATGGACATTTTAAAATTTATCTATTTATATAAATCATTTTCTAAACAACTTACTAATCAAAGATAATTTTTTTTGTTTCATATTATCTAAACCTACAATTTTTTAACCAAACTGTTTTCAATCCTATAATTAAAAACATAAGTTTAGAAAGAAATAGATTAACTTAGTAATTGAGATTGAAGTAGTTAATTAGAAATATATTAAGCACAATAAAATTTAATGTAAAAAAAAAATACGAGAAATACTATGAGTCATTTATTAAAATTACTTATTTTAATTCAATAAATTTACCTGAATTTTTTTTTTTAAACATAGTTTTATATTAAAATTGTAAATTAATTAGGCATCCTTCATTCAGTATTTTATTTCCTTTTGACTCTTCCATTTAAAATATGATTTTTATCCCATGTGATTTTTATATTTTTGTATAGTTGCATGATAACTGCTTGTCTGACTTACCATCTAGTGTTGAGGAACTTACTTGTCTTACAAAACTCAATATAAGGTATATTGATATTGTCTTCCTTATTCCATTTGCATGCTATTATTGCTATCCTTATTCCATTTGTAGTTGCATTACTATTATTTTGCTTATTCCTTAAATCCAAATTATAAAACAATATTCTTTCAACTTCTGAATTTTTTTTTTTTTTTTTTTTATTATTTATAATAATTTAATAATATTTTTTTTTTTTTGAATTTTTTTTTTTTTTTTTACTTAGCATCTATAATAATTTTATAATATTATTTTTGAGTTGAATATTAATTTATTTAGTAGATTGCATAAATTGAAAATTTTTAAGCAAGGAATCCAAAACTGCTGATAAGTATTTTTCTTTACTAGTCATACATTTATATTCCTTCTCTCTTCCTCTCTCTCTCTCATATATATATATTTCTCCTCGTGAATTTTGTTATTATAAATAGCATGTTACTGAAGATTTTTATATTTAATGAAAACTAACATGAAGTGATCTGTAATATTTAATCGACTAAAATAAACGAGGGACCCTATTTTCTTATGATTTAAAATATGCGTTCATGAAAGAAACACAAAATACTTTCAGGTACTTTTCATATCCAGAAGCAGTATGTCTCATGGGAGAAAAAAGAAGCTATGTGTTTCATATATGACTAAGACAAAAACTTTAATTTATATTTTATTAAAGCTTCTCTAGATTCATTAAAAATTATTGTTGGGCAGAAAATCCCAAAAAAAAAAAAGTTAATAAGTCAAAGATTTTTTTTTTTTTAACTCTTAAAAACGTATTGACAGCAATAACTTCAATTTCTTGTTTAATGGTAAAATATTCATTAAACAAGAAAGTGCTATTTCTGAATGAATATACTTTATTATAAATTTAAATGTCCATGTTAAATTTGATAAATAAAAAAAATCTTAATTAAAAAAATATTTATCAATTTCTAATTAGTTACTATATTGAAAAATTGACAATGGGAGCAATGCAAATTTATATTTTATTCATATATGATAAAAAAATATGAATATAAATTATAAAATTAATAATTGTAAAAATTAATTATTAAGCTTATTTCAAAAATTTGAAATTTTAACTTCATAATTATTTCTAGAATAAATAACAAATAATTCTTAATATTTTTCCATATTTATATATTATTTATTTTACCTCAATAAATGAAATCAAACAATTTTAAACCCTTGATTATAAGAAGGGTTTTTTTTGTTTTGCAGATGTTAAAAAATTATGTAATTCTTTTTCATTAAAATTTGTCTCTTCATTTTAGTTTTTAAATAATTACATTTAAGTGCTTAATTTTAGTTCAACAATTAAAGTAATTATTTTAAAGAGAACTTTTAATATAAAAAAATTATGGATTTTATTGAATTTAAAAACGTGTAATAAGATTCTTTTTGTGATTTCACTTATGTTAAATAAAAATAAAAAAAAGATAAAATCAGAAGGATTGAAAATTAATTTTTAAATTATAAGAATTAATTAAGAAACAGACCCAAATCTTTTGTTTTATGTGTATAGAGAGAGGGAGAGAAAGATGTTTTATTTCATTTTTTTCACAAATAACAATATTTTCTTATCAAAGTGACAGGAAGTAAGAATATTCTAATATATAAAAGATAATTTTTTATTAAATTTTAATGTTTATCTTTTCAGTCGCAATCAATTTCAAATTCTACCAGAATGTGTATTTTCTTTAAAATCTTTGAAGTTTCTTTATGTGCAGCATAACAAATTGTGTTCCTTGAGTGATGATATCGGCAGTCTATCTTTTTTAGAAGAATTGGTATGTTTATTAATTAAATTAATTTAATATGTTAAGTTTTGATAAATTGTTTTTTATGCTGCATTTATTTAAAAAATATTCAATAAATAAATACAGTTATTTATGAAACATTTAATGAACTTAAAATGTATTAAATTGAATATATTTATTAATCAAATTAAAATTTTTTATTTTTGTTAATTTAAATTACTTCAGTCTTTTTTTAGCATTATAATAGATTATGAATTTCATTATATTCCTGAATTAATAAATTTATTGCCTGGTATATATTTGCATATTATATTGTTTTTCCCCTTCCAGGATTTATCTGATAATAATTTGAAAAAACTCCCCCCCTGTATTGGCTTTCTTTCGAGGGTTACAAGTTTAAATCTGTCAAACAATGAACTGAGAGTATTACCAGTTGAAATTGGAGATTTGATGGGTAAATATTGTATATTAATGTAACATTTGTTTTAACCTGTATGGATATACCATAGAGTCTCACTTTTAAGCTTTTAATTAAATAAAATTAAAAAATATTTGTTTTAATTTTATTAATATTATTATTGCAGCTTTAAAGCATCTTGATCTTTCTAAAAATAAGCTGAACTCTTTGCCATCCTTAATGGAGATGCTCCACCATTTAGAGCAGCTTTATATTCAACATAATAATATTAAAGAATTACCTACATTGACTAATTGCAAATCTCTTAAGGTAATATATTACATTATGCTTAATAATAAAATAAATAACAGTAATTAAAAAGTTCGTTTCAAAAAATTTTTACCTTGGATAGAGGAGCACAAAAGTTAAAAGTTTGTGAGATATTGTTCTGACTGCTAAGATTAATTCTTTAATATTTTATAGGGAGATCGTCTTGATTCTTTAACAGTTATAGTTAAAGGGAATATAACTTAAAATTATACGTATAGTAACTAATTTTAAGATGGAATGATGTTTTTAATTATGGTTGCTTATCTAAAATAATGTTTTCTATGTAATTATTTTCACAGCAGAATCTCAAAATTCAAAAAGCACATTTTGAAATAGATTAAAGAAAAATTATATTTGGTAAAACAAATTTCATTTTAATCGCATTTTTGTGGACAGTATTGAAAAAAAGCCAATAAGTTATTGCAAATGATATACATAAATTATTTGGATTTTCATGTATGTTTTAATTTACTTTTATATGTAGATTTAATGTAAGTTTGTTTATATCTGTTATCAATACTGAATATAATTAGGAAATTTATTTTGGATATTTTTTTTATTTAAAATAATCGTAATGTGGAATGTTTAATATCAATAGAATCACAAACATTGTATTGTAAAATGCCATTTATGTTTTAATAACAGATGTTTTCAAAAGTTGATATGCATATTCAATTCATATTTAATATTTTTAATACCTTTGAAATGCTTAGAGTAAATCATCGAAAATTTTTATTTAGTGTAAGATATTCTTTTATTTATTGCATTCTAAAAAGTTACATGGGAGAGTAATTCTAAATAAATTGGAATGCTCTCTTTTCCAAACAAAAAAGGGTTTAAACATTGTATGAAGATTTATTGATATTGTATGAAAATTTAGTGCTTAAAAAATGAAAAATTATTCATCAAACAAGTATAGTTGACCAATAACAAACAAAAGGAAATATTTTTAAAAAAAATAGCTACACTAATGATTTCAATAGAAACTGAAATAGCATTTTCCATGTAGGTAAACTTTGCTAAATAATAAGTCATCATTTTATATCAATAAAATTTATATTTATTGATAACTTAATACAGTTATTCTATATGCGTAAATTTAGTAGTTTTAATTTTTTTTACTTGTAAGGACTTTAGAAAATCTTATCAATGATTAAAGAAAATTAATTTGGCATATAATAGACAATTTGATATTATTTCATTCATTTTTTTAACAAAATTAATTTTTACAATTATTTTTTGTATAATTTTTAATTTTGTTTTCAGGAGATTCATGCTGGGTTTAATAGAATTGAAATTTTATCTACAGAGTTCTTAGAAACAATACCAAATGTCACTCTTCTTGATGTGCGAGACAATAAAATTACAGAAATTCCTGACACTATATGTTCTTTACAATCATTAGAAAGACTGGATATATCTAATAATGGTTTATCAAGGTTTGTACCATTTTTTGTAAAATTAAGAGAATTTGTATTCAAAATTTTGCAGTTTTCTAAATGATTGAGAAAGAAAAATATACAAACATACTAGGTCTCTAAATTTTTTAGTTGCTCTGACCTTTTCTTGGTTTTTTGGCTGACCTTCTGATTTTTTATATTTGTTCACATTTCAGTCAAATGTCAAGATTTCTCTGTACCAAGAGGCATTTTGTAATGTATTGGCAAGGCATTGGTAATGCAAGAGGCATTTGTGTAATGCCACATCTATAAATTTTTTATGATATTGTTGCTTAATTCCATTTGTTGTGGAGAAGTATAATAAATTATCTATATCTCTAAACTTCTTTTAATGCATTAAAACATTCCTAAAAATTATATGTAAAAAGAACTACTTGAAAACTTCCATGCATATTCTTTAAAATAAAATTCATATAATTTTCAGGATAGATGTTTTTCCCTCTCCCTAACAGAGGTTTAGGTGTGCCTATATTCATAAAATTATTAAATAGATGTTTTAGTTTCTAAATTAAAATTTACAACAACATAATAAATTTTAGTATTGCAAAAAAGATTCATGAAATAATTGGCATTTTCAATTTTTTATGTATTCTAGATGTATTAAACATGATTCAAAATTTTTTAATATGTATATAGTATTATAGAATGCTTTGCCAATTTTTTTAAATATAGTATAATATATCATTCAAAGGTATGCTTAAAAATGAATTTGTGTATTCTTATAATTTTCTGGATACACGTTCTTTATATATATATTTGTATATTTTTTTATTATTTATATAATTTTTTAAGTAGTTCTTTTATCATTTTTTTCAAATTAACTTAATATTTTATTCTTTTGAAATTTAAATGAATAAACATATATATTGATTTTATTTTATGGCTGAATCAAAAATAAAGTATGTATAGCATATTTATGCATATAAAATGTAACACTAATTATTAAAAAAAATCAACTGACCACAAAACTTGCAAGCTTGTGATCTTATAAAATAGTGCCTTTTAACAATAAATTAAATAGTGAATTTAATGACTTAATAAACAATTCAAAAGTTTGGCAATTTTTACAAAAAAAAAATTACTCATTTCTTAACTGTTAGTAATGTTATCATTTTTTTTGCGTCTTGTTAACATTGAAACTAATTCAATGTAACTTATTTTGCATATACTATTTACATGTAAGTTTTATGTTCTCTTTTATAGTTTAGTATCATTTTTATTTTATTAATATTTATTGAAAATAATCTTATTATTATCTTTTTGTATTTGTAAAAATTGCAACACCATGATGGTATCATCAGAATTACATGAAATTTATTACACAAATGACTTGTATTGGTACAAATAAAATATTAAATTTTCAATATTAAAAGTCCAAAATCAGTATTTGGTGCAGTCACCATGTGCTGCAATAAGTGCTGCTATTTGACCTGGCATGGATTTTGAATGTCTGCCTGGAGAAGGATATTCCATATTGTTTGTATGCATACCCAAAGTTCACTTGTAGAAGCTGTAGGACAAGGATCACAAGCGAAACACAGACCAATGACATGGTCGCTTCTCACATGTTCAATAAACGATATATCCTGCTATTAAACAGGCTAAGGTAGAAGCTGCATGTATTCTGCTGGATAGAAGTCTTGAGCGTTTCTTGCAACATATGGGCAGGTATTATCCTGTTGAAAGATAGCTCCAGGAGTGCTTTAAAGGAAAGGAACCACTTCTGGCTTCAGCATTTCGCTGATGTACCTATTGATGTTAAGATTACCCACAATTCATAGCAGCTGAGATCATCCATGATCTGCATTCGCGCACCAGACCATAACTCTGGGTGTTTGTTCGCTGTGACTTTTGATAATGCACTCTGGAAAGTATTGTTTACTGCCATAGCTTCTAACACAAATGTGGCCATCATGGCATGACAAATTAAAGCGGGATTCGTCGAAAAAAACTTTCGAATCTGCACGCCAGTTTCTATTTTCATGCGCCCATGGCAGCCGCAGGAATTGATGGTTTCGTGCCAGGACGATCCTTTGTAAAGTAATTCTTGCCTACAGTCTACGGTGCATTGACGAAACAGATAGTGATACATCTATTGCAGTAAAGCAATGTGCCAACTGTCTAGATGAAGCTTTACGGTCTGTCAGTGTCATGTGGACTAAGTATCTGTTATCGCGTGCATCACCTTGTGGCATTCATTTCTGGATTTACGCAT
Source organism: Caerostris darwini (assembly GCA_021605075.1). NCBI lineage: Eukaryota > Metazoa > Arthropoda > Arachnida > Araneae > Araneidae > Caerostris > Caerostris darwini. Next base: position 277,217 of record BPLQ01011653.1, on the reverse strand, counting down.
TATCTGGTTCTCATTGTTCTACCGTTTCCAAATTCGCATCACTGTGCTGCTATTGCATGTATGAATATCCTATTTTACGAAGGTAGATAATTCTTCCCTGCTTAAACAGGGGCCTGTTGGCCGAGGGGCTGGCGCTCGGTACCACAGGTTTCAGGTTCAAATCCCTGCGGTGCCATAGATGTTTGTTAGTGGTTTGGATTCCACTTTAAACTGTAGGTCCCAGTCTGTTTAGCCTAATGTGTGCACAAGATGACCGCAGAGCGACAACCAAACCAAACCCCTGCTTAAACTTCTTAGGTGGAAATGTCGGCTTCTTTCGTTGAAAAGGCATAGTTGTATCTCGCCTATTGTTTACCACTAGATAACTATAGACTTTTTTCATCATTCAATTACAACCCTCTATTTATACGGTTTCAGCAGCAGTTCAGAGGACGCTGCTCAGCCCATTCATGCCTGAGGACTTAGATATTTTAATCATTTGCATAACACACTATAATTTGCATTTACTGAAAAATTCAGTTCAATTGCATCGTTCTTTCATAGTATTGCATTTTTTACAAACAGGAGTATATTTTTGTGTAGAAAATTCATTTTAGTAGTTTCTTTCTTTTTATCTGTTTTAGTTTGCCTTACACATTGGGTACCTTGCCTCACTTAAAATTCCTTTCTATTAATGGCAATCCAATGCGAAGTATTAGAAGAGATATAATTCAAGTATGTTTCCAAACTATCCTTATTCTATTATTTTTAACTTTTCATCAATTTTACTATAGAATAATTATTACTAAATAAGCTTGTATAAATAAAAGTTTTTCATTAAAAATAATATTACCAGTGTAAATAAGTCATTGCTTATCAAGATTATTTAATACAAAATCTATAAGTTGATCAATCGAATTATGATTAAAATTAAGATAAATGTTTTAATGTTTTATTTGTTCATTGAAATAAATGATGAAATCTTTGTATTTTAAAACTAAAATAATATCATTCAATTTTTAAATTGTTAGCTTCAGTACATTTTAGTACTTTTTTTTTTTTTTTTGAATAATACTTTATTCTTTCTGGCTGTTATCCTGTGTCTGTAGAATTTTTTTAAAAATTTAACTAATTTATCTTTTTAATTTACTAATTTTATTATTTGGATGTTAAAAAATACATTTGCTCTGTTGAAGAGGGTTTTATCTAAAAATTACTTCTGATTTTAGAGGGGTACTGTTCAACTTTTGAGGTGGTTACGTAGCCGCATTGAAGATCCTTCACTTGTAAGGAATATGTCTCAAATGTCGACTTGTGAAACAGATGGGAAAAATAGTAATATTGCGGGTTATAGTATAGATAAATATGCTTTGAAATCTACTAAGTCATTGCCTTTGAGGTATGGATTGTACTCATTTTGTATTGAGATTATCCTTTTTAAGTTAATGTACCTGAATTATCTTTCTTTTTTTTTTTTATATTAGTCAAAAATCAATTTAATTTACTTTTTATAAATATTTGCTTCAAATAGTTACTAAATAAATAGTTACTTTTTTAAAATATTTGTTTCAAAGTTAAAAAGAGAAGCATTGCATACACATTAAAAAAAATTAAATTTTCTTTGAATATAAATATAGTGAAGTTTATCATGCTTTATATGATACTAATGAATATAGAAGACCCATTATGACAAACATATTGAAACATTAAATTTTGCAATGAATAAATATCAAACCTTTTGACAATATAATGTTGTATTTTATATTTCAAATGCCAGGCATTTTTACCCAAAATCATTTCCAACTATAACGACAGGTTCAGCCTTGAACCTTAAATGCTCTGCAGAGGCCTACTATATTGGACCTACATTTTGGCACTGTAAGGCGAAATAATTATCTAAGTAGCTCAATTGAGAGTTATCGTCTTCCTCTTCAATCACATCAAAGGACTTTCCAGCTTATTGTGCTCATCACCAACATAGACATGAAGCTTTCTGAATGCATTTGCCTGTTTGGATGTCAAACTAAGCATTCTTAGTTTAAAAGTTTAAAGTATTATCTACAATGTGATCCTAGGTTATTTAAATGATGATCAATATTTGAATTTATTTTATTGATAAATTTTTAGAATTATTATATATATTAACTAATAATTCATTTTTTTCTCTCTAGCAATAAAAATATTACAATAATTCCTAAGGATGTTCTAGAAGCAGCAAGTACATCTGATGTTACTGTTGTTGACTTCAGTAGGAATAATATCACTCAGATTCCTGATGAGTGAGTATTTCTGTTGCTTGATTTATACTATGAAAGTGTTACATATTTTTTTTAATCTGCAAAGCTTTTTACCAAGTTTTTAACTGTAACAAACTTTCTCTTTAAAATGTTTTTCTTTTTTTCCCAATAAGGTTTGAAATTATTCTTCCTAAATTGACAGAAATTAATCTTGGTTATAACAAAATAAACAGTGTGCCTTCATTTATTGGTCTTGGTCAACATCTACAATTTTTAGATATCAGGTATGTTAATCAAATTTAATATTAAAAATCAACTCTGATTTTATGTTAATATATAAAGTGATATTAAACTAACCCATTCTTAATGTACAATGTAACATATTAATAATTTTTTCATAATTTTTTTTTTTAATAAAAAATCAACTCTGATTTTATGTTAATATATAAAGTGATATTAAACTAACCCATTCTTAATGTACAATGTAACATATTAATAATTTTTTTCATGTTTATCATGACATTCAAAATTGTTATTTAATTAACCCTATCATTTATTATTTTTTACTAAGGTGATTAATTTTCAATTTTGATAACTTATTCTATTAAGGAGTTCTTATGTTTCTAGGTCATTAATCTTAAACAAATATTGAGGTTGTAAAATCTGAAAAATTTTTTTTAAAAATTTCTCCCTAGCGTGCATGCTCATAGGAAACATAATTTCCTATGAGCATGCGCGCTGGGGAGAAAAAGCTAACGGACGTCCTACGGTAACTAACGTACGGTATGCAAAAACTCTCTATTATGATGTATGTCAAGTGATACTTATCAACCAATCCTTGCATTAAATAGTGCAAAAGTTTTTTTAGTCTTAATTTTCCAAATCATGAGGTATGTAGTCTTAATGATAGTATTACAAAAAAACAAAGTATATGCATTGTCTTAGCTTGGATTCATTCATTAATGTTCATTATAAAAAAAATAATAAAGTTTGAAGTTCATAATCATGAATTGAACAATTGTTGATCTAAAGAGGCAACTGCTTACCTCTGGCTTCTCTCATGATTGAATGAATGCCGCAATCAACCCAATTTTAGGTAATGTAGTCTGTTAAAGGGAAATGAGAAATTTCATTTTATGATATAAAAAAAGACTAATTTTAAATTAGAAAGCCACCTCATATTATAAGCAATATTTATAACATTTTTATTTAACCTTTATTTATGTTATGGCCAAAGGCTCAAAGTCTTGCCAAATTGCAAAGATTTTGTAGAAACTTAGCAAAAGCCTGAAAAAAGGAATTTCAAGCTTTGGGTTAGATGCTAACATTGGCCACTTCGCGATATTCCGTCTTTGGCTATAACATATGCACCTTTATGATAATTTGATGTGTTTTAAAATAATTAATTGATAGAAATTCCAGAAAACTAAGGAAAAAATTTTTAATTATGAAATACAAAAATGAGCGCACTGATAACTAAATAGGGATCATAGGAAGAATCTTTAAATATTTGATAAAATCAATAAGATGATGACCAAGGGACCAGCGCTCTGCGCCACGGATTCAAGTCCTGGCAATGCCACATATGTTTGTAGTGTTTCAGAATCCATTCTTAAGCCATAATTGAAGATAAACAGCCAAAAAACGAGTATAATTTTCAAAGTCAGGTCATGTAATGTTCTTATATTGGATTTATCATTATAAACATATGAATAACATTTTTTTTCTCTTTCGCAGAAACAATCGGTTAGAAACATTGCCTGCTGAAGTTGCAAGTTTAGCATCTCTAAGAGAAATTAACATCTCTTATAACAGGTAACTAGTGTTACTTGATAAATTATATATTCAAAGAGCAATTGTAGTATAAATCTGTTACCTAACCATTATTTTAAATTTATAATTATTTATTTCATTATTCAAATAATTTTAATAAGATTTTTAATTTAATAATGGGGGGGGATATAAGCATATTCGTTTTAACTTTTATATGGAAATAATTATGTAAAAACAAAATGAAAAAAAAATCAAGACTTGGTTTATAATTTGACAAATTAACCTACAATCAATATGCAAATAATATTCTTGTAATCTAAATTATTCCTTTTCACTTGAAATTTTTTAAAAATTTTATTATTGATAATTCATTTAAGTTTATAATTCATATAGTGTAGAACGAATATGGAATTATTTTTATGATATTATCATAAATAATTTAATATGCTGCATCATTGTTAACCTGATTGCAATAAGTCAATGACTAAGCAAGGTTACAGTTGCTAATGTATATATTTCAAGTTAAATTTCAAGTTAATAGAAACCTTTAATGCATACTTGGCTTCTCAACTTTTATACTGAAAATTCATTTTGTTCTTATTTTAAATAAAAAGTATACATATTTGAATGTTTTGTAGCAGAATTAAAAATGGAGATTTCGTTTATAAGTATATTCTTGCTGTTTTTTCCCCCTTGAATTTTATTTATTTAAAATTATAATGTGACTTACTGTTATGTTAAATCATCATATATCTTTTATCTTCATCTAATTTATCAAATTTATATAACATTGCAAATTTGATTTGTTGGAATAGTTATTTTTTCATTTAAAAAGACAATATCTAATGATTTTTCATCTAAAAAGCATGACTAATTTTTTTTATAAAAATTCATCATAAATAGGGGTAAAAAAACCATCTCTCTGATAGTATTTTCTGTTTTATGAATAGTTTGGAAGTAACATTTAATGAGCTACTAGTATTTATGTTTAAAAATATTTTCTTTCATGTAATTATAAATAGATTAAAGGGATCTTTATAATGTAATTGATTATACAGTTTAACATTATTACAAGCTCTTAAAATCTTTGTTAATAAGGTGAAATTAATAGAAATCTTCGAATTTTTTTATAATTATTGTGAAAAAAATTTGACTGTCTTTTTAATATTTAGATTTCGTTCCTTACCAACTGCTTTGTATGGCTTAAAAAAGCTGGAAATCATTTTAGCATCAGACAATCAAATAGAAGACATTGATGCTTCAGGCTTATCCCAGATACCTGTCCTGGCAGTTCTTGACCTCCACAACAATAGCATAAAAGTTGTTCCTCCAGAACTTGGAAATTTCAGACAATTAAGGTATACAAGATTTTTAATAGAAAATATTCTGAATAAAATACCAGTAAATTGTCTATCAGTAAAATATTTTTTTTATGATCAAGATTTGGTTTTGTTTATTTTTAAAATTAATTATGTTTAATTCTATTTGTTACTAACTTATAAATTAACTAGCTCATGTGACAATCATTGCTTCATTTTTTATTTAATTTCGTTATATTGTGCTTCGGATAAACTAATCAGTTAGATGAAAGGTAAGTACGAAGGTTAAAAAATTTATTGAGCCTCAATATCTGAATTCTTATCATTATATACAAACAAGTAATATGTGCATTACTTCTAACATCAGTGAAATTCTTCTAAGCAATATATAAAGTTAAAATGCAAGAAATTCTAAGATGTGTGTTGAACTCATTGGGATAAAAAGTGCATATGATGACATAAAATTATCCACAAAAGAAAAACTTCAAAATATGACTTTTGTCAATACTAAATAAAAATAGTGGAAATAATATGCAATTCATCAAATAAACTATTTTATTGATTTAAAATGCCTATTCCATGCATAATTATAATGCAAGCTAATTTATTAAAATTATTAGATGATTTGTGTGAAACAATTGTTATGAGTCTTATATGAAAAAGTAAAATTATTTTAATAACTTCAACTTTGAAATGTGTCGACTAAACTACTGTTAACTATTAGTTTTAATTTAATTTTATCTTGATGAAAAAATTAACAGCACATAGCATTTAACAGCATATATATTTTCAGCTGTAAAGTTATATTTTGAAAATTGATAGTTGTTTTGAATTTAGTAAGGAATTCTATGGGAAAAAAACTTTATATTTCATACAAATAAAAATAAGTTGCTCATTATTTATTAACTTTATATATATATATTTGAGTTTGTTAAAGTTTTTAAAAGCTTAATGTGTATGAAAAATACTTAACATTTTTTTAATTATAAATATTTTTGTTATAGATCCCTCTTGCTTGATGGAAATTTATTTCGTAATCCTAGACCAGCCATTCTTTCTAAAGGAACACCAGCCCTGTTAGAATTTTTGCGTAGTCGCATTCCTCAAAATTGAAATGTACATTTTTGATTTATTGGTCGATATTAATTAGTATTTGTAATTTTTTTTCCAAGTGAAGTGACAAATTTATAACTTTTTGGTTTTTTTGTTGCTCACGTTAATTTTCGCATGCAAAACAAAGTAACAAAAATATTTACTTTACTATACTTATTTGCCTCTGCTGGTTCAGATATATTTTTGTTTTGAACTAATTCTGGCAATATAATTCTCTATTTATTGTCAGTTTTATTTTTTAATGAAAAATTTTATCAATTGTAATTATTATTTTACATGTCACTTTCATGCTGGTCTACTTAAATAATGAAATTGTATTTTTGGTTTTTAAATTTTTTAGCTAAAATTTTTATGAATTGTTTGGTTAATATCTTTTTAATTTAGTGTGTATATTTTATGTGTTTTATTTTAGAGTGTTTACATATTATTACTTTGAAATTTCAAAATGCAATCTATTATTGTATTTTGAATCTTTATTTTATTATTTAATGTAGCTTATTAAATCTTTTGTATCGTTCAAAATATAAAAATTATGCAAGTGTTTTATTTATAAAGGCCACTTTTTAATTTTTTTAGGTGAGATAACAAAATTGTGATATTTTAAATTTAGAAATGATTTTTGTTTTGTGTGAGGTTTATGCAATTTATTCATTTTTCTGGTGAGCATAATTTTTCTTTAATTGGCAATTTGGGAATACTTATTTTTATAATTTGTATTTACAGTTGCTTAGCTTCAGCTTTTGAATATCTGTATAGCTAATTGTATACAAATAGTTATATTTATCATTCTATTTCTGACAGTCAGTATAAATGTTTTATTATAAATGCTGTTTGTTAACTGTTTTTGAAAAAGAATTTTGATATAATTGGAAATAATTTCTATATAATTTTTTTTTTTTTAAAACTTTTTACATAAATTTTTTATGAATTAAAATATATTCATGAAATTTTATTTTAAAAAATTGTTTATTGATCATTCATCAAATAAAATTATTTTTATGCAAATTTAAAATCCTTCGCTTCCATTTGTGTAATATTTTCATCAATATAAAATCATGGCTCAAATAAATATACACTTTGCTTCCGAAATACATAGATAAACTTAAAATTCCATTCACAAAATGTTATTAATGTAATATGAAATATGTAGGGTTATAAGAAATATCATTTAAGATTAATTTAATAGAAAATTTAAAAAATGGTTTATTTATTCGAAGAAGTTGCAGAATTATGGACATTGGAATGTTTTGTGTATAATTTTCAAGGTTTAACAACTTTTTTACAAATGTTTCCGTTACTTTTTATTGCTTCAAGCATGCAATTTTCCAATCAAATTAGTGCATTTTGTATTACTGTTTGGTCTGTACAAGACATGCTTCTTCAATTGTTGTTTTAAGTTCCATGATCCAAAAATATTGGCAACTATTTTTATATGCTTTTTGTAATAATTATCATTAAGGGTTCTCAGTAGGATTTAAATTTCAACAAAGACAAAATAACCTGTGACTTTCATATTATTTTTTTAAAACACATTTCTGACAAGAATATATGCTTTGTTTTATTAAAAATGACGAGTCCTTCCAACAAATACATTAGTGGCAAATGATCAACTTAATATTTGCTCATATGAAAGTCTAAAAATGTTGGCCATTGAATCCAAAATCATTCAAAAATCAATTTATATCCCACCTAATTGCTTACTAAAAAAAATTTTTTTTCTACAATAGTTATTCTGTTAGAATCTTAATTTTATATGAACCATGCTTTTGGATACAGATTTTATGTGGAGCAATTTGTCACATTGGTTTTTTTTTTTCCCCTAGATACTTTGTTTAATATCATTCCATCATAATACCCTTATTAGATCATTTATAAAATTTTGTAATCACTTCAAAACTCGCTTTATTCTTGGAAATATATTTGAGATCTTTTTATTCAACTTTTAAATAAAAATTTTTGATAACCTTTGTAATTCAAATCGTTTTGCTTCACATCATTTTGACAAAATTATAAAAAAAATATTACAAAGTTATAAAAGTAGCACAGATCAAACAATACTTATTTAGAAAAATTGTTAATAAATAATGATCTGTGAAAAAAATTGATTTAAATGAAATGAAGCAGATAATGCTTCATTTATTTATTGCCACAATTTTATGTCGGTATATTTTATTGAAAAGAGGATTTTTCAGTTTTCTGGTTTTTATATGCTATTTTTAACTATTGCCACATTAAAAATTTTTTTTTTTCAATAAATCAATGAATGAAAAAGAATTGAATAATTTTTATAAGTACATGTAGTTTAGTTTGGAATGCCATTTTCGACTTGTATTCCTTATTTTTGAGACATAGTGCATCTTCGAACCTGGTATTTAATATGTTTCTTCAGGTTTATTATCTTTTTATATGGCTAATTTGATCTTGTCAGTTATAATACTTTGATGCAAATATATATTGGTTTTAGAGACATAAATATGCAAAGATATTAAATGTTGCAAATGCGAAATAAATCCTGATATTAATTTTGTAATGAAGTTATAAAAATGAACAATGTTACCAAATTGTTGCCTAACTTACCGTTTTAATTTTATGATTTGTAGCAATACCAAACCTGTAATGTACTATTACCAACAGACAACCATGCTTTTGTGTTTTTTGTAATAGACATAGTAGTGTTATATTAATTTATTTCCATGTCTTTTTTTTTTTTCCTCTACTTATATTTAATTGTTTTTCTATTATTCTTTTTATTTATGTGATAGATTAATGATTTTTATAAATAAAAAATTTCTTATCATTTTGCTAATTTTAATGAATTGTCAGTTACTGTAATTTTGTCTGATGCATTCCTTATTAAAAAAATCTGCTTGAGAAGAATAGTTATTAAATAAATTTCTGTATATTTTAAAAATAAAAAATAGTTAATATCCTTCTACTTTAATAGTTTAACATTATATTTATGAGGAAATAATACCTAAAAAGCATCATTTTGGCGATTTTCAGTCTCAAAATTTTTTTTTAAGTTTATATCTTGATAGTTAGTATTAAAAGAAATTAATTTCAGTAATTTTGTAAATACATTTTTTAGAAAATAGTCATAATAATTTTTTATTAAAAAAAAGTACTTTTATTGATTAATTGTCAAAGAAATTTTTTGAAATTTATGAGGCACTATAGTGTTTTATATTTCAAAAAAGCACTTTTATATGTGTACAATAAGTCTAAAAATATAAAATTTTGTTTATGGAATTATTTATTGAATTTAATGTTTATCGAAATTGCTTACCCAACTTAGCTTGATTTTTAGATCTATTTTTGCTTATTGGTTTTCTCACCTAATTCCATATAATAATTTCTTTCTCTCTATATATTCTCACTGCCAAAAGTTAAGCACTTGGAGATAAAATGCTGAAAAATCGATAAAATGTCGATTGTTTTGATTGACACAAAATGCGACAGGAAAGTAGCAATCATGTTTATGCATAAAACAAAAAAATTACATGTTGAAGAATATTGTATAGAAGAATGTATATATTATATAAGAATTACAGCAGTTATTAACAGTATTGAATTTTCATAAGATAAAGTCATTAACAAAAAGATGTTTAAAGCAAAAACATACAAACAAAATTCGCATTAATAGGGTATGTGAGCATCCCTCACCTGCATACAAAGGTGATCAACCACTGCAGAATCAAATAATCGACATGACATTCCTCTTGTAGAGTTATTTGCAACTCTGATAATAGTTGGTGCTGTGAAATGTTTACATACAGCACTGCCGAGGGTCTCCAAAAGATTTTCAATGGAATTAAGGTTGGATGAATACTCTGGTCACTCCATACCATTACAGACACGGTAGTAGTCGACGATCACAGTTTTATGGAGATGCGCATTATCATTCACTAAAACGAAAGCGGAACCAACTGCAGCGTATATTAATTATCACAGTAGGGTCCAGAGTTTCGAACGGATTTTGGAGAGCCATCACAGAACCTCGTCTAAAGATATGCAGGTCTGTGCGATATCACAATGGAATCCCTGCACACACCATGATGCTTTTACTCCGAAATATTTGAGGTTAAGTGACGTTCTCGGAGAGATTGCGTGTCCCTTCTTCTCTCCAAATCCTTACACATTTGTCATCTGTTTGCAGGGCAAATCACGACTCATCTGTGAACATAACGTGTCCTCGATAAGACGCAGTCCAATTGGCATGTTACCGGCAGCACTTTAATCGTGTCCTTCTGGATTGGACAAATAGAGGAACACATAGAATTCATTCATGCCTAGGCTCTGGAGCACAGGAGTGACAGATTTCGTCTTACCAATGAATGCTGCAAACATATATGTCACACGTGTGAAGGGTAGCTCTTCGAATTCACCTGGTTACTATAGCAATATATCAATCCTTCGCGTGAGTTGTAACCCTTCAACGACCGACCACAGGTTTCTGGACAATTGTTTGGGTTGTTAGGAATTGTTTCCATAATTATGGAATAATGAACGCCGAAGAAAAGAGCAACGTCTGGGATTGATTGTCTTGATTTAATGCATCCATCAGCACGCTAGCGCTCAGAATCTTCTTGTCTTAAAAATGAAACGTAAGACAGTTATAAACACTTTTTATTAGCACTTACATGCTCTTGTAGCCCTTCATAATGTTGGCTTCTTATACGACTTCCTTTTTTGCATATTTCTCGACAGGAAACTGTGATTGATTGTTGCATAACGATATTTGCGGATTTCCATACTACTCTGCACCGAATTGCAACCTCTATTGTTAAAACTGGTTTCTGGAAATTATTATCTTCCTCTGCGTGCTTAACTTTTGGCAATGCGCGCATATTGTAATGCAAGAGATGTGTCTGTGTATAAATTTCTTGTAACAGAAGCTATAACAATTAGATTTTAATTTTAACTAAGTGCATTATTTTTTTATCTGATATCCAGTCAATAATTTTGCTGTCTCTTTCTTAGTTTTAAATCCCGAGTTTCATACTGCTTTAATATTTATTTTAAAGAAAACTTTTCAAATTAAGTAAATATTATAATATGTACTGAACTGAGATACTTTTTAATTGGAATAGAAGACTAAGTTTAAAAAGTATTTTTGAAGACAGGGCACTTTCACCTTAGGGCATTCGTCACTAGAACGACAGATCTGCTGGTAACTTCAGCGTTGTGTAAGGTGAACCACGGGGATCAGTTGCATGTGTATTTTACCACCACAATTTTAAACGAACACTCTCAGTGGTGGCATCTGAGAACTTCACACCCTTTTCCCTTCCTTACTGAACCCAACGAAAGAGACTCCCAGTCTATAAATTTACGTGTTTAACGATATATCGCCATAGACTCCCAAAATTTGGAATACCCAATCGACTCTGCCACTCCTGTCCAGTGTGGAAAATAAAATTGCACTTTGGAAATATTTAGTTCAATTAATCATGTGCAAAATAATATTGAATGGGAAATGATATCCTATTCTTTACTTGCTCCTATTTCCGCTTATGATTTACGGTATGTTTTTGAAATATATTTTATTTAGTCATATTTTTTGCCAAATCGCAAAATAGGGGCAGTTGGGATTGTCCAAATGTATTAACCCGGATTTCTTATACAGTTTGCAATTCACTTAATTTACAATCGCTCACTTTTCTTGACGCACTATAGCAAAAAGAATTTTTGACGCCAAATCCCAGTGACCCCTTATTTTGCCAAATTGTTTATGAATATACGAAATTATTATATAAAAATCAATTTATTCATCAAATTAATATTGTCGCCTTCAAATTAGGACCCATTGAGTTCTATCAAACTAAGACAACTTTATACCAATCTTCTAAATATTCTTCGCAGGTGGATTGAGGTACGGTTTTCTGATCCTTCAACGAATTTTCTTTTATGCCTCAGTTGAGTCAAGACATCTTCCTCGAAGTGATAATTTTAACTTTTGAAATAGGAAAATGTCGAATGTTGACATATCAGGTAAATACGGTGCTTGAAAGTGCTATTCAGATGAGTATGCTTACAATCTATGCAAGTTCAAGAAAACATGTCTTTAGTGACCTGTTTACAACGCTTTTTTTGGACAAAATTGAACTTTATCGGAATCAATAGTACTGCGACGCGTTTCATGCTCAAAATGTCATTCATTAAAGAATTAAGGATACGTTCGCCTCTTGTGCCAACTTTTAAAAACTTATATGACGAATATTGAACATCAATTTCTCGATTTTGTCGATGTTTTCGTCGGTCGTAGCAGTCGAAGATCGACCAGAACGAAGCAAATCAAATACCGCTTCTCGTCTTTCTTTGAATATTTTAAAATATTCCTGTGCTTGTGTTTTTGACATGCCCAATTCACAATAGGTCTTCTGTAACATTTTTAATGATTCTGCAAAAAGTAAAGCAAACTCTTTGTTCAACTGATTTTTTCCATTGTAAAAATTTCAGCGCTCTTAAAATGTTTGATTTAAAAAATATCTGCAAAATCGCAGAATAGAGGCAGTTAGGATTTGGCGTCAAAAATTCTTTTCGCCAAATAACGGGCTGCAAACGTAAGTTAAGTGAATTGCAAACTGTACAAGAAACACAGGCTCCCCCATTTGGTAACTTATCGCCCAATTGGTGCCCTAAGAAAGTCACCAAATCCCAACTGCGTCTATTTTGCGATTTGGCCAAAATATCTACTTTCTGCTGCAAGGTACCACATTAATTATATTAAAATTCTAGAAAATAAACTTTTGCGCATGATCACAAATTCTCCTTGGTACTTTATAAATGATGACATTCGTCATAGTCTTGCCCTCCCTTCTATTCAAAATTTTATGCTCAAGCTTGCGGAAAATTTTTATGCAACTCTTGACCACATCCCGAACAAGGAAATTCGTAATCTTTCGAGATACGATTTCTCTTTGAAGGAGAATGCTAAACACCCAAGGGCGGTCTTAAATAACTTCCAACTACCCTAGACGAACTGGCTCAGTCCTCAGGAGCACCCTGACTTGTTCCTTTAGTCATCATTTCTAGCAGCTGTAACTCCATTCTGTGGTGTATTCTTAATTGTTTTTTGCTTTTTATTTTTACTTTATTTTAATAGCTCTCTTATTACATAATAATATTATTAAAAAAATATATATTTATATATATTTTTCCCGTTGCTCTTTTAAACCTACTTTGGTCACTTGCTGCTTTGACTTTTATTTCATGAACTTTACCTACCATGCTTCCTACTTTGCAGACAGGAATTAGGTCTCTGCGGGGCCAAGGAATTCCGAAAATTACAAACTGACTGAATATCTACTTTCAATACAACGAATGACAGAACACATATAAATTTCTTGCGGTAACAGTGTACAGTGCTACCAAATTTCACAACAAAAATTGTAGTGATATCTGTAACGCGCATGTTTTAAACTATAAATTTCAGAGACATTTTATACAGAATGTATATTTCCAGAGCTTCTTGATTCAAAGGCCATTAAAAACACGCCGAAACGATAATTAGAAAAAAAAATAAGCTTATTGAAAAAAAACCTGAATATAAAAAAGAATGAAAATTGTTGACGTCGTGCATTTGAAAAAACAGAAAATTACGATGACGTGCATTTAAAAAAACAAAGAAAAATGTATGTTATTACTGATTATTTTCAATTATACCATTCACAAGATCTAAACTAAGTATTTAAGGGAAGCTAAATTATTTGTTTATTCATAGAAAAAATCTATTTACTTTTATGTGCATTCCATATCTGATATGAAAAGAAGAAATTTAAAATTCATACACTTAAAAGTTTCAAAACTCTACAATTTTCTTCAATGCATCAATAATTTCTTTGCAAATGTCTTCAAATTTTATGGCATTTAATAATTTCATTTTAATTTCTGCATTTCATGTCTTTATTTTGTAATTATAATTTGTTTTTTTTTTTTTTTAACACTTAATAAGTGTTTTTTTATGGTGAAATGTATCTATGATGAGACTATTTAAAATTATAATTCACTTAAAGTTATTTGGAAGCTAGATATACAAATATAATGAAAATATGTTCTCTTTCGAGAATTAATTCTGACCATCTATTTGGAAAGTAGGGAAAGATCACAACACAGTCACTTCGAAACGTACACTATAAGATACAAAAAGCCTTCTCTGTCATTCTACAGTCAAATTATCTCTCGAATTATTACATGAAGATACAAGATACTCACTTGCCTGTAGTCATACCCCATAATACGTCTGCTGCATTGTCACATGCCGTTCTCTTTCTAATATTATGCACTAGTTAGCGGTAGTGATGGATAGAATCCGTATAAATCTCTGGAATCCTTAAATCAATACATATATTACGAATCATTTATTTAAAAATGATTCGCATCCTGTAACTTAGATATGATAGCAACCGGTTTTGGGGCCACGGCAAGGAAAGGCGGGTGGTAATTAACAGAGTACCAAGGAAAGTTTTTGTAATTGGAGATAAAAAGATAAGTATCTCTTTACTTCCAATTACAAAAACAATATAATAAATGGATACAAAATTCCTTAAATAGAGTAGCAAAAATATTTAAAATCACACATACACACAAAAATAGATTGAATTAAGGGGCAATTACATTGCTCTTTTAAAATAAAAAGGAAAAAAATAAATATCGCTGCGAATGCAGCTAATGAATGATGAAGAGACTAATAGTTTGAAGGTACCTTTAATTGTTACATAATTCCCCATACTGTCCAAATGCAATGCAGGATTCTTTATCTGGGACTTTTGTTTTCTTCAAAACAGGAAGAAAAACTCTGGAGGCTTGTAGCAATAAGGGACCATTTACTTCTTCCTGGTTCATAAGTTTCAGAATAGTTAACATGACATCGAAACTATTTGAATAAATTTCAGGAAAATCTTAAATAGTTGAAGACTGAACTTTCTTATTCACGGTGACATCCATGATGATCATCCTCACCAATGGTGAAACAGCCCTTAGGTGGGCCAAGGCCGTCTACCTACTGGCAGATTTCAAGTCCAGAGACGTTTTTTAAGGGGTAGGATTATCAGTCCTACGCCCAACGGTCTACAGCCTTCGAACCACTACAAAACATCTATGGCACAGCCGGTATTTGAACCCGGGACCAGTGGCAGCGGGCGCAAGAGAGCTAGTCACTCAGCCATCAGGTCCCCATTGTGACATCCGTGAGATATAATTTCATAGAGTAGATTCTTGGACGAATTGTTTTTGTTCGGTGGTCTTCATTGTTGATTTTTACTTTCGGAGCCATCAGAGGTCTTGGACGGTATGAGTTCTTTTAATGATTTTTTTTTTTTTGAAAATCTAGGACATTCTCGGCAGAATACTGCATGATTTCCTTTAAAGTTGGAACATACTTTAGCGGATTGAGCCTATAGCGTATAGTTTTCCGTCAGATGAATCTCTTCAGTGCCTTTTTAAGTAACAGGAATCAATATCGTGTAAGAATCTATAGCATCTTCTACATTGTGGAATAATATTCTTGTTATCATTCCACATGTACATATATTCCTATAGTCGGTCGAAAAAATATACTATTACCTTCTGAAAAACGGTCAAAAACAGAAAACGACCTCTATTTCATCTCTTTAGAGAAAGAAACTTTTACAGAAAAGGGAAATGAAGGTGCTGGAGGCTTCAAATTTTTTTTAAATTTCCTTTCTGGCCAATTTTGATTCTTTGGGTTGTAAAAACAATAAGCCCTCTTTTTCATTTCATTTACACCAAAAGAAAATGAGGATGTTGGGGTACACCCATTCTTTTAATTATTAGTAGTAGCTCTTTGTGTTTATAAAAACAAAAACCCAGGATCTTCTTGTCCCTATTCATTTTCATGAAAGGGAAAAGAGGCTCCTGTGGGTTTCAATGGTTAATTTTTCTATAAGCCAAGAGTGGCTTTCTGTATAAAAAATGAACCTCTAAGATCCTGTTTTACTTTTTCATTTAAATGTAATAGAGTGTCCTGGGGGTTCTATTTCTGTGTGTATAAGTCATGTCTTATAGAAATAGAGTCCATTGTGATTCGCAATTTTTAATTTCACACATAAATTTAAAGGAGCAATAGGTAGAAAGCCAGTTTTTGTTTACGTATTCTTGGTCCTCACACCTTTTAAACATAAATTTAAGGGTTATAGTCGTACTCTTGTGAAAACTGTAGTTCTTGTTGGATGTAGACACATCCTTGTAAAAACTATGGTTCTTATTGGTTATAGTCCCACAATTCTTATAAAATCTCTTGTATAAAATTTTGTATGGGTTCTTTTGTCAAAAACTTCTCCAACTGTAACGAATCCGAGATGTTTTACTCAGATGTCGCCTCCATGGTGTGATATTCAGGAAACTATTCCTCCACCTCTGGCATCAAAAAAGCTTTATCTGGTTCCATGACAAATATCTCAAACGAGATGTCCACTGTCGAAATTTCATAAGAAACATGGCACTGGAGAGGCTTCTTGTACCAATGTCAAGCATTCGAATGATTCCTTTTCAGTAGGAAACCGTTCACAGTAGGGATGCCATAGAAAGAAGGGACTGGAGCGGCTTTTGGTACCGATTCAAATGGTTCTTCTCTAGCAGGAAAGTTTGCAGAAGCTGGAGCAATTGTCACTGGAGGTACAACTGATAGAGAAGGAACAACCATTTCAGGCTTCCAACAGCGATTGGAATGCGTCGTATCGTGGGGTATTGAATAATGTGAAATTGCCGCTTTAGGTGCTGAAAACGGTAGAGGAAACAAACATATTTTTTCCGAGGCATTTCAGGTGAGGCAGGTAGTTGGAGAGATATAGGAGGTGATAAAGGACACGCCTCCTTTTTATACATCTTGTGCGTATTAAGCTGACACCAGGCAGTTGGAATTGATTCATCATATCCACTGGCACGATATCCAGTCCAAACAATGTCTATTGCAAGTACAGCAGTAATAACGAACTTCAGCCGGTACGATATAACAGATATTGAATTGCAGTATATACCTATCATAAAGCATTTGATCATATGGTTTAAAATTGCGTCGAATAAAATTGAGTTAAGCTTTAGATTAGAAACTCTTTTCAAATAACACGTATGGATGATAGGAATTTCTGCAATTTGATAGAAATGGTCTTTATCTTTTCTTTTGTGCCAGTAAGAAATCGATTTTCCTTCGTTCTTTTCTCTCTCGACAATTTATTTTTTATTCTCTGTTTTGAGTTTGGCCTGCATGATTTTTTTTTCTTAACCTCCAACCTTTTAAACTTTTTTACAGCTTTTAATTTTTTCAACTTGCCAGTAAGTGATTAAATACTTAACTTACTTTAAACACTTAGATATTCTTGATCAGAGCTCGATTCGTTATAATCTTTTTGCTTGTTTTATTTTATTTTACCTTTCTTTGTATTTCAACTCTCATAAGCTCTATATCCCTTGTCATTTCTTTCCTTATTTTTGTACACTTATCATCAATTCCAGTTCACGAGTGAAGTGATTTATTTGGTGTCCCATGTAGGGGCCATTATTTCTCAGGGCTTGATATAACTCATGAACTTTAGTGGTTTTAAAATAAAATCAATATTTCCACAGTTTCCGAATCATTGAATAAGTATTAAATACGAATCAAAGAGTTATTATTAGTTATTTTGAAACCACTATAAGGGAAAGTTCATCGAAAAAAAAGTTCTTACCTATTGTTATTATCACTATTATTTTTCCAAAATTTACACAATATTTTTATACAACATAGGTTATTTTATGTACCAGACAGAAAAATCAACTTCAATATTAAAAGTTTGTAAAATACTCAGATAAATTTAATAATTCCATGGGTGGGAATACGTAGGTGAATAACTATCTATCACATTGCCTCTGATGC
>BPLQ01011653.1:225678-258914 GCA_021605075.1 Caerostris darwini | reverse complement strand
ATAGCCAATTAGCTAATACTCGTCTTTGGTACCACAGGCTTCAGGCTCGAATATTGGCGGTGGCATGTTTGTTAGTGGTTCGGAATCCCCGTAGGTCCCGGTCTAATTATCCTAAAGGTGCACAAAATGACCGTACAGAGACAAATCAGTATCAGAGCCTCAGATACTTTCTCAAAATTTTTTATCATTATCCTTTACTTAAAATGTTTTTTTTGAAAAAAGAAAAAATATACTCATTATAGATTTCTTATAGCATATATTCTATATTTTTCAAAAGATAATCATACAGCAAGGATATATGTACCCCTTAAAGTTTCCTCTCTAGTGTTTTATGAAGGTTTTTTTCCCCCTAATGCAGCTGGCAAACAGACATGGACGTCTTGGATGCCTTAAGGTAAACGTTGCACAGATGTTACTCACTTTGCATTACCCAGAGGGCGCGTGTCCCTTGAAGATATGGACGCGGAGTCACAATATGCCCCCGCAAAGCTCTACGATCCTATTAGGACCGGGACCTACGGCTTAAAGTGGATTCCGAACCACTACAAACATCCATGGCACCGCCGGGACTCGAACCCGAAACCTGCGGTACCGAGCGCCAGCCACTCGGCCATTCAGGCCCGTTTACGGAAGGTAATTTTTTTTATATGCATCATTGTTGAATAAAGATGTCGAGTGCCTGAACGCGAAGCGTTCATCTACTCAATGGTATGTGAAGGCAGTAGGAAAGAAAAGTCATGATAAATAGATAATAGTAATCGTATGATTTGAGAGAAAAAAAAAGAAGAAAGTAAGGAAAATGTAAATCATCGGTGATGGAAACGTAACAAGAAATTTATGATCAGTAAATATGCGTTGAAGTAAAATATCTAAAAAGCGATAAGTGAGCAGGAAATTATGGTGGTTTGAGATTTCGATTCCATTTAGAAGTAGAGAAAGGATACTTGTATTTTCCATTCAATTGCGTAAATATAGTTTGTGCCTTGATGAGAGGGTTTTCGTGAGTCGCAATGGTATTGAAGAAATTTCTAGAAAGTTTAGTAATATAGTTGTCAATAGAATCAATTTTTAAATCTTGATGAATTGTAGAGTTGCGGACAAACCAGGGTGCACCAGTGATAATACGAAGAAGTTTGTTTTGAATAATTTGTACAGATTTCTTGTTAGATTGTGCAGCTAGACCCCAGATTGGGGCAGCATAGGTAAGGATAGGCCTAAGAACTTGTTTGTAGAGAAGAAGTTTGTTTGACAAAGTTAATTTAGAAAATTTATTAATGAGTGGTAGAGTGAGATAAAATTTTTTCCAACATTTTTCTTTGATTTTTTGAATATGAGCTCGAAACGTAAGTTTATTGTCTATAATTAAGCCGAGATATTTAATATTAGTTGCCCATTCAATTTGTTGATCAAAAAGGGAGAGATTAATATATGGTTGTCTGGCGTGTCCTTTTCGGAAAATGATAGCTTGAGATTTAGAGACATTAATTGCGATGCGCCATTTAGTTAGCCAATCCTCTAGTATATTCAGAAAATTTTGAAGAGTATTGATGACATAAAAAATAAAAGCACCTTGGGCAAGAGCAGCAGAATCGTCAGCAAATAGGCAAGTGGAAATGTTAGTGCACTGAGGAAAGTCATAGGTAAAGATATTGTAGAGAATAGGACTTAGCACGCTTCCTTGAGGTACAGCACAAGTACTACTGATTTTCGGAGAATTCATTATGAAGTCGAACTTGAAAGGTTCTATTTTTAAGATAAGTTGTAATGATAAGTGTGATCCAAGTTGGAAATTGAAGTTTGATCATTTTGAGATCAGTCCATTGTGCCACAATCGATCTAAAGCTTTTTTGACATCTAGAAAGACATCTCCTGTAAAAAATTTATAGTTATATCCTTCAGTGATGATATTGGTGACACGTAGAAGTTGATGACAAGTTGAGTGATGTTGACGGAATCCAAATTTTTCTGTTGGAATTATGGAATTTTTATCGCAAAAAGAAGTAATATGTTTCACTAAGAGTTTTTCGTAAAGTTTTCCTACACAGCTAAGGAGACTGATGGGCCGATAATTTTGAGGAAATTTCTTATCTTGGCCAGGTTTAGGGAACATGATGATATTTGCTTTTTTCCATATAGGAGGGAAGTAATGATATTTAGTACAGCTGTTGTAGATTTTTGCAAGATGAGTAATGGCATTAAGGGGGAGACACATTAAGGCTTTATTTGGAATGTTGTCAGGTCCAGAAGATTTCCGAATGTTGAGATTCTTGATTAAGTTAATTATGTCAGACGGAGAAGAAAAAATATTGTTATGATAATTTTGATGATCAGCTAGAAAGGAAGTTACTGTATCTTCAACATGCTCAATTTGTGAGTAATCGCAAGGTTCAGTGTTTTCTTGAAAGGAGAGTTCAAGGTTTTCAGCAAAAGAGTTCGCTTTATCAGAAGATGAGAATATAAGACCTGAGGATCCAACCAGTGGAGGAATTTTGGGATATTTTTTGGTAAAATGTTTGTTAATTTTGAAGAGAGAATTATCTTCTGGATTTAGGCCTAATAAAAATTCATTCCATCTGTCATTTTTTAATTTGTGAATCATTTGCTTTATTTCTTTTTGAAGCTTGTTGAGGGATTGCTTGAACGGAGGAAACCTGGTATCTTGCCATAATTTTCGAATTCTGTTTTTTTCCGCAATTTTAGAGGTGATTTCAGTCGGAAGTTTTTGGTGTGGTGTACTGAGTTCTTTAGATTTGCTAGCAAGGTTGATAGCAGAAGTAACAGCATAGTTAAATTTATCAATTAATTTGTCAATATCTTGAATATTGGAGATGACTGGATTACCAGGAATGCTTTGAGAGAGAATTTTAGTAAAAATATTCCAATTGGTAGTTGTGATTATGCTATTGAGGAAGGGCGTAAATGAATTATGAGAGACTTCAACTATCACAGGGTTATGATCACTGGAAAGATCGTTGATAGAAGAAGCAGGTCTGGCGTTTAAATTTTTAAGAAGTGCGATGTCAAGAGTACTATTGCAAGGATTGTGAAGACAGAAATATGTGGGATCATTAGGAGCAATAACATTGAATGCATTAAGATTTGTCCAATCTAAGAGAATAGAACCATTTATGTTGCTGCGTCCATTATTCCATGCAGGATGCTTGGAATTGAAGTCCCCAAGTAGAAGTACTTGTTGATTGGAGTTCGCTATTGTATCAAGTTCTTGTGTGAGAAATCTATCAATTGGAGGGCAATAAATGCTAGCAACAGTAATTTTTAGGTTATTCTTGACATTAATAACGATAGCAGAGTTTTCAAAGCTGGTTGTAGTAAAATGAATTTGATGATGATTAATATTTTTATGAATGCATATAGCTGTGCCTCCTCCTCTGTGGGTAAGACGATCAGAGCGATATATGATATAATTTGGAATTTTGAAGGAATCGCCTAGCCGAAGATGTGTTTCTTGGAGAGCAATTACATGAGGTTTATTTTCAGATATAAAATTTTGTAATTCATTAATTTTTCCTTTCAGACTATTGGAGTTCCAAGTCACGCATAAGATAGAATTATTGGTCGATCTATTGAATGTTATTGACTGGTTGATTTTGAAGAGCAGTTATTAAAACAGAAAGATTTGAAAGTACCCCAACTAATTGTTGCAGAATGAGTGGAATTGGAGGCGTTTCCGTGGAATTTATTATATGCACTAGAGGAGAAAATAGCAAAAACTTTTAATCAAGATAATTTTAAAGGGAACTAACTCAGAACCATTTTACACAGGATAAAAGTAAGAAAAATTCTGAGGTAAACAGTGCGATAATAGTGAAGCAAATTATATTCATATACGAAAGCATTCATCCATTATTTTAAAACGCATTAATGAAATGAAAATAGGTACTTGACACATAACTTGAAACATGATTCAATTCACGCTGACAATCTTCTTTTATGTACAAATCAAAGTTTAAACATTATATTTTATTATTTAAATTGTAGTTGATTAGCATAAAAGCATGATTAAACATTATAACGAAAAACATTATGACTTCGAATGTTCATCATGTAAATAAACACACCTTCATTACAAAAACCTAATTTGCAAGCCTTTCTAAGAAACAAAAACCGAAACTGACTAGGCTTTCAGATGTGACTGTAACCTTAAAAAATTTTATTTCGATTTCTAAATATAAACAGTGTCAAAATGTTAAGAATTATTTAAATCTCAAGTTTTTTATCTTTCAAAATGCATTATTTTACAAAAGAAATTTTCATTTGCTTTTTTGTTGGACGTAATTCTGTGTTTCTTCCTGTGTGAAAAATAAGAGTAGTTCTTTAAAAGCATCATAACTGATGATATATCAGCTTTCTGTTGAAAGCTTACATTGGTATAAAATTAAACTATTTAAGTTATATACAATTTTTGTAACATTTTACTGTCGTTAAACTACAATATTATGAGCTAATTTTTACTTCCAAATATTTATATCTAATGTTTATCAATTTAATTAGAAATACGATAATTATTTTATTATAAAAAAGTTTTGTCTCTGTCTCTATATATCTTATGGGAATAGTATGTCTTATTCATTTTTTAAAAATAAAATTTTTTGAACTAAATAAATATTAACCAAGAACATTACAATTTCATATCTCAGATTTACATTTTTACATGAAAAAGAAAATATTGTGCTAACTTGCAAAAGTGTAATTAATTATGAAAATGAATGAAACGTTTCTAAAACTTTTTATTAAGAAAAAAAAAAAAAAAAAAGAAGTCGTGTTCAGTCATATAACGCTCCCGAATTTCAGTTGATTTAATATTTAAGGAAAATAAAATTAAAGTTTAATTTTCAATATTTTTTTAATATAGCATTTATTTTAATGTTTAATGCACTTTAAATTAATTCATCTGAAGGTTATTGTTTCAAATAAAATTCTGAAATTATACAGTGAGTAATGAAATAATAAATAGAAAATCAAAATCATGAAAAATTTTGAAAATTTATTGTTTTAATTTAATAAGTTTGTGTAATTTTTTTGTACGAATGTGTGTATGATACCACCCAAAATGATATTGATATAAATTTACAATATAGTAAATTGTTTTAAATGCCTTTTATATGAGAAGCTTTTGAAACTCTTTAAAATTGTCAAGAAAAAATATTTAAAAAAAATTTATAGGCTTTTTTGGGTAAACTCATGCAGATTTATGTATTTCCTTTTATTTAAATAAAAATTTGAAATGTATTTCATATATTATGGTATAATTAACATTTTAAACAAACATTTATTTCCTAATTAGTCTTTTTGTAAAATTGATTGTTGAATTTAAATTTGTAGTGATTTTCAAAATTAAATTAAATTTCTAAGTTGTTTCTGTATACTTTTTTCTTCCTTTATTAAAAATATAATTTTATCATAATAACATTTTATTTCTTGTAGAATATAGGTCTGTTAATGTTGTTTGTTTATCTTTTTGGCAACTTAATATGAACTTTATCCATTTTTTTTTCTTTCTAGTCAGACTCTGGGGCTTTCATGTTTTATCAGCAGTCTCTATGTTCATTCAGGTAGAACCTGTCAGAGCTTCAGTTCTGGATGTATTAGTCTGTTGTGTAGATATGGTTGTAAGTGCAATAATATTTTTAAAATTTAATTTATATAATAGAAAATTGTAAATTATAAGTTATTTTCTGTAATGATATTTATAATTAAAATTATTGATCATCAAATTATTAATTATCTTTTAATTTGAAGATATCTTATTTTAATCTCTTTTTTTTCCTACCTTCTTTGTAGTTATCGTACTTTAATAAAATTGTTTGACAAAACTATTAATAATTAGAGAAACTGAGATTTTCTCAAATTAATAATCTTAACTTTTATTGATTAAAACTCTTTTAAATAAACCACAAGTCTCATAATGGACATCTTAAAAAATCTTAAAACAATAATCCTCATGAAGTATTTGAACTAATAAATTAATAGTTATTAAAATTTGTAAAAAAAATTTTCTTTCCATGAATACTGTAGTCAGCAAGATATTTTAATGTGAAAATTATGAATTTTCATTTAGTAATTTAAGGTGATTTTTTTTTTTTTGTTTTATTTTTTTTTGCTCACAGTGTTAAATTTATTACTATTTAAACTTAATTAATATGAGAAAAAAAATTTATTTTTTCAGTATGTAAAAACACATGATTTATTCTTGTCTGTTAAAATATTACTTTTGTAAGTGCATTTAGTTACGAAATATTTAATTTAAAATCCTTTAACTGTATGCACATATCATAAAAGAAGGATTATTTTTAATTCCTCAATTACCCTCAAGTAAATATTTAGCAAACAAAATTTCCTAGAACCAGTTAAAGAATGTCTGAATTTGATAATCGTGCTTGGCATTTGAAACATTCTATTTCACTACAATTCTTTTTCATAAATGTGTAAACAATTTGTAGATTACACTACTCTTAGATATCACAATCTTTGAAACTTAGTATTATTGTTTAGATGATTTTATGATTCTGAAATAAAGAACTGCTATCTATAATTATTCATATTTCTTTGTAAATCTATAAAGTCAGGATTAGTAGAAAAAGTTTTTTTTTTAGACATCCAATACTAAAAAACTAGTCAACAATCACTCAACAGCAATTATAAACAATCTTTCGAAAGAAACTATCGCAATACTTGTGTAATTTCTAATAGCATATATAGTTCTTGTTTGGTTTTTTTTAACTGTAAAATTATATGGTAGAATAATTAGTTTAGTTTTATTCTAATACAATTTTTATTAAATTTTTAATGTTTGTAATTTATATAATTATTCTCTTTGAATTAATTTAAATCCAAGCTCATTTAGGTTTATAAAAAAAAAAAGATAGTACACTTTTTATATCAAAATGAATCAGACTTTTTATTAAAAAAAATAAATAAATGAAGCAAGTACAGAATTGTTAATTGCAGTTATGGTACATATTTCTGTCATCTGATTTTCTTATTAATTAGATTACATTTTATAAAAAGAGCTTTTTCTCAATATATTTATGTAAAGGAAAAAAAATTAAAAGAAAAAAATCTGAAATTATATTAATACTCATTTGTTTAATAGTTACTTTGTTAGTATATGAACATATTGTTTTTTTTTGTTTATTATGTAGTATCTTGATATAAAGATATATATATGAACAGAAAAAAATATATATTTGATTCCCTCCTACTATGTGGTACGTTTTGATTTATTTTACAAATTCAGTGTATTTCAGCTCAATACCGAATGGGTGCAGATCGAAGCTATAGATTTAACCAGTGATGGTTCTGCATGGGGATTTGGTATAACTGGTGGAAGAAGCACTGGAGTAGTTGTAAAAACTATTGTACCTGGAAGTGTCACTGATAAAGTAAGCTAAATTTTATCTTAGTCAAGTATCTTATAGTTTCTGTTCAGTAAAAAATGGAAAAAAAAAATAATTCTGAATGAACACGAAACATGTTATATTCTTTTCAATGTGGTTTATTTATAGATTCTTAATAATTTGAACAATTAGTTATGATACATTTGGTACTAAATTGCAAATAATTGAAACAGATTAAATTATTGTATGAATTAAATTTCTACAAATATAATGACAAATCATTCAAATTACTGTTAATATGTAAAACATAAAAATATTAATTATTTCTAACTATATTCAATTGTAAAGAATTTGATGAAAAAGTTAAATCAAATATTCAGGACTGGTATTACGACCTATATAATATTGTTTTAAAAATTTGCATATGAATTTTTATGAAATAATTATTCAATAAATCTTTGTACACAAATTTCTGTAGGACACTTCTAAGAAATGGCTTAGAAGAACTTTTTTTTCCTACATCAAACTGCAGCGATATCCACTATAATAATTCTAGCAGCCCATTAAAATTTAGCCTTGGTAAAGTTTCCAGAATTAAAAGACATAAAATCAAGTGCAGTTCATGTTGTCAAATGTAAAAAGTCCAGGGTTTCACCTGGAACACAGAGAACAGACATTATTAGTGCTACACCAATGTGGGGCAAGTGTTTATTAAGAAAATCATATCCTGTCAAGTGTCGGAAATTTGCTGTAAAAACTGCACGGGGCAAGTCCATTGTGATTGGTGATGAAACAGATATATTTAAAAAGTTCTGAGATGGCTGCGGCATTTGAGGCTTGAAAAGTACTATATTTTGGCTTGAAAACAGGCATAGTTTATAATCGAGCTGCACTGGCATATGCCATTACTGATTTAGCACTACTCAGGAGGCACATGTAGTTTAAAAGTATGCTACAGATGCGAGTAACACTACTTTCCAGCTTAGAAGAACTTTAAAAATGAATACAGAGTATACTAGTTTTCAATAATTAAGAAAAAAGAAAAAAAAATGTAAGATTTCTAATTATTAGAATTTAATGTAATTTAGCAAAAGCGTTAATCAACCATTGTTTCATAAATTGGGCAGAAACAAACAATAGGTTTATTTTCTATGTTGAAAATACACAAATAAAAAAAATTTAATATATTATCACCTCTAGCTGTTATAAAGGCACTAGTTGTGATGTTTTTTCCATGTTTAAAATGATGGTAGTTATTAACTCAGCTGGCAGTAAAGTCCATTACTAAGTCAAGATAGTTTGAAGATACTGAAAGGTTGCAGAAGGTGAGTTATGCAGCAATATGTCTTCCTAAAGTATCCTAAACATGCTCACATCGGTTAAAATCAAGAGAACATGCTGGTTAATTTTTATGCACAATAATTTCATCATGAAGGTAATTGTCTGTCAATTGAGCTCTTTACAGTCAAATATTATCTTATAGGATGAAAAAGTCACCAACATCACCTGCATAAGGATGAACAATTGAATCAAGATTGTCATGTATGTATAGTTGAGCTATAACAGAGCTTCTTGGGACCCTGGCTAATTGGTGTTACTATCCAAAGAGATTAGATATACATACATTGGAATCATTAAATCCACACATGCACAATTATTAAATCTGCTCTCTTTTATGGGTATGAATGTGATAATAGCAGTTTCTTAGCTCCCACATGAATAGCAATCTTCTTTAATAATTTTGCAAACAAAATCTGAATTCATTAGTAAAGATTATAGATATCCATTATATTACACTCTAATTAACATGTGTGTGCCCAATTAAATCTTTCATTTTGGTGGCATGGTATGAAGATTACAAACAATGTTGAATTCTTCTATAAAATCTTCATTCATAATGCCTTCTGTGCATAGTTGTTCTGCAAACCAACCTTCCAATAGTTACTGCATGAAACTACATTACATATTACATGTTACTGAGGTTTGTATTCATCTGTGCCTCCTTTGCTTTCTAGAAGCTGATATTATTTTTAGAAATGTAATTCCACTATCTATGAATTACAGAAGGACTTACATTGAGTACAGGGTCAGGATTGATTCAGCCCATCTTCTATTTTCTCAGTAGCTCACTATCATTATTATTCAGATAAATAATGTTGAATACTTATTAGGCATTAGCAGTAAATTGTTATGCATCAAAATATTGATTTAAGCCTAAAATTGCATATCCTATTTCATTACTCTTAATATTAACAAAATTCCAAATTATATTATCATTCTGTAATATCAATGTTAACGTGATTTCGATGTCCAACATCGAAATAACCATTTTCAAGACTGATATAACCGCTTCAGAGTTGTGGGGGAATCCAAGTTTGCAGGGGAAAAGAGTGATTTAGACATTAGAATAGAAGGCAATACATATTTATACAGTAACTTTTTGAATATAGGTTTACAGTAAATACAGTATAATAGTTTACAGTATTTTATACAGTAAAAATAAATGGAAAAGTTTCATTAAATTATTTAAATAAATATAAAGCATGAGAAGATAGTCATTGTATTTAATATTTTATAATGCTATTTTTTCAATAGTTAATAAAAATGCCTTTTAAGATTAATATTATTGTAATGGATATTTGAAATTAATATCATTGTACTTCTCTTTTAACATAAAAATAAAATTAAAATCTCTTAAATAACTATTAAAGTTGCCCTGTTCTTGCTTTGTGAAATCAAGCTTAAATATAGACCATAACTACTATTATTGGGGCCCTGAGAAGAAAAAATTATCAATTTGTTTATATTGGAGATTGCTTTATAAAAAATTTAAAAATATCATCCATATAATATGAAAAATTATAGAAATAAATTTTATTTCTAATTAAATAAAAAAATGATAACTGCAAATACATGGATGACCAATTAGATTATATCAATTCTACTAGCAGATGGCACCCTTATGCAGCCCATGAAAGGCTTCTGAGCTAAGCTAGGGATTTCAAAATGCATAATAGAAAAAGGATGTACTTACTAGAGGAATCTGTTAGAGTCCTGCAATCAGATGTTTTAAAAGAACATAAGATATAAAAAGCTAAATCAAAGGCTGGAAGCTAAAATAATTAAAAGCTAAATCAAAGACTGCTAGTGAGTTCTCTTATCAAGAGAGTATTTTTTGTGATTGGTTTCCAGTTGTTAAAATTTGAGACTTTGTGATTCGCAGCAACTATTTCAAAGATTATTGTGTTCTCAAAGCCTTGTTTCATGGTGTATTCTGTGTGCAATGGATTAATTAAACTGTTCTACATGACTTGATCAGCAAATCTTTACAGTTTTTCAGACTTACTTAGATAAGCTAAGCTAAAAAACATCAAGTCAATAGAATGATTTTTTAATATGAATAAATATGAAGTAGCATTCTTTAGTGGTGCACCCAAAAGACAAGAAGAGAAAGAAAAACCTCCAATGGCAGCTAAAAGCTTGTTGAATTTAACTCCATAGCTATATAGCTCAACCTCTAACTTGGTTCATGAAGACAAAATATTTATGATAAGAATATGCTGGCATACGATGTTGCACAACAAAATGTCCTCCTGGGCAAAAATATGATGGTGCAGTAGTGATAAGTGGCATATACAAGGGTGTACAACAATGTATAATAAAAAATGCATATATTTTTATTTTGTACATTGTTTATCTCATAATCTAAATTTAGTTTTAAATGATGCTATGAAAGGAAACATTGAGATTTGCCAGTGTTTGGAAACAATTCATAATGTATAATAGCTATTTTGATCATAGCATTGTTTGCTGGGACTAATTAAAAAAATTTTCATATAATATGAAAAGGAAGGAATCATATAATTTGAAAATAAAGTTCTGAACACAAACCAGTAGAGCTGGCAAAGAAGATGAGTGTATGCCTTAAAGCATGGGTTTGATGATGTGATGAAATATTTCAACTGCATAATGCAGATTACCGAAAAAACCAAGGAAAGGAATGAAGTGATGCAACTTAGGAAAAAACTGGAATTATTTGACTTTGTACTACTCTTAAAAATATAATGTGAAATTTTAGGATTCCTAAACATTGTTTGATAATCTATATTTTAAAACCTTAGATCTATTATTAGTATATGGATTACTGGAAGAATTACCAAAATTGGAGAAAATTTGGAAATTTAGCATCTATCGCTTAAGAGCCTTGTTCTTTGCTTCAGAGCCGCCATCTTTGAGCCTTGGGAAACAGTTTTGCCAGAGTAGGATTAGTAACCTGAAATAATTCAACTCAAATTTCTTATCAAAGCAAATGAAAAATGGATGCATACAGAAAGTGGATTGATTTTGTGCAATATTTTCAGATAATGTGTCATTAACATTTCAATCCTAATTATTTTTATTTTAATGTCATTTAGAAAGGAGCTTAAAAACATTATTAGTGTCAAAGCAAAGTGCATTATCAAAATTTATCACTATCTCTATCTTTAATGCATTTTCATTATCATTCCTAGTGCATTAACAAAATTTTTTAATTTTTTTTTTTTTATGTTTGCATGGAATGGTTCCTGTGACTGTAGCTCTCATTTTAAAACTGAAATTTAGTAAACTATTTGTAAAGCAGTATGGATCAGGAAAATTTTTTCATTTTAGTTTTGCTCTCTATTGAGACTTATGGAACCTAAAAAAAAATCAATAATTTAGTTAATAAGTTTGTTTTCTTACCAATTATAAAAAGCGATTTATAAAATTCAAGCGTAAAAATAAAGTATACTGAATAATTCACTAATAAACATTTTATTTTATTTTTATTACCTTTTGCATGATGTCAAATAACTTCCGATATATTCATTTTGATAATTACATTATAATATATAATAGTACATACCAGTGAGATATTTCTTGACATTTCTTTTCATTTGATAAATGTGTATAAAGCTACTTTAATAAAAAAAAAATGATAAACATAACTGGAGCAGAAAAAGTGGGTGAAGTTGGGATAAACCATAAAAGATTATATGTGGGTTATTATCATCTTTTATCGAAAAATTCCCAAACCTCTTGTTAGTCACTGCTTAAATATGTTTTTAACAGAATATAAGTCATATTATTTCTTTCAGGATGGACGATTGCAAATAGGTGATCACATAATTCAAATTGGTGACATAAATCTTCGGGGTATGGGCTCGGAACAAGTTGCAATGGTATTGAGACAATGTGGATCTCAAGTTCATTTAATAGTTGCCAGACCCATTGAACCCACCTCTCCTGAAGATAGCCTTATTCAGAATGCTTCAGCCATTGTTCCTACTCGCCTTCTGAATGAACCCGAGGAATTAGAACAGCAACTCAATATTTATCAACCAGGTCCAAATGGTTTTTCTGATCCAATGATGCAAGAGATGTATGCTTTAGAACCTAATACAGTGGTATGCTTCGTATTTTACTATTATTACTATTTTTTTTATTTGTATTGCAGTTATAAAAATTTTAATTTAAATATATCACTTTATTAAAATTTTTTAATGTTCCTTTTAAAAAAAATGTATTGATATTTTTATAAATGCAATGTTTGCTTTCATATAAAATGAAATTCATCACTTACAATTTTTCATATTTCTACTTTTTTAAGGTTGACATAAAGGTGAAAAGGAAATTTAGATAGTAAATAAAAAGAAAATTTAATTAAAAAAATTGGGATGATTAATTATTAAAATCTTTTTTTCCCAATAGTTTTCATTACATTTTATAAAAAATTTAAATGATTTTATGAAAATAAATGGAAATATTATTTATATTATTTTCAACTATGTTATATATTACATTTACATTACTTTTAAAACTCCTTTTATCAAATATAGATTCAAAGAGAACCAGTTGTTTATAAAGGAAACGAAAGAATGGATATGGAAAGTTTTGAAGTAAATTTAGTTAAAGATCATCAAGGTTTAGGCATAATTGTTGCTGGTTATGTGTGTGAAAGAGGTAGGTAGTAAAAGTACATACATATATTTTCTTTTAAGCAAAAATGAATGTTTGAAATGATTTTATAATATCTTAGCTTCTCAATTTCATTTGTTATAGAATTTTATTTTATTTGAAATTTATTTTTAACCATTATTTTTGTAAATTATTTCATTAATTTATATTTTTATTTAATTGCAAATAAAAATGTCAAATCAAAAATGTCAAATGTCAAATAATACTATTTAATAAATTAGTAAAATATGGATAGATAATAATAATGAAATAATAATAAATATTAATACTTTAAAAATAAAAGTATCAATTGAAGGTATCGCTTAATGATTATTTTGTATTTTACAAATTATTTATCTTAATATTGGTAAAATAGAAAATAGTTCAGAAATATTTAAAATTTTGCTTTTTAATTGTCCATGTCTTTCACATAAAGAAATGTGATATTTACATTATTTAATTATGGATGAATTATTGAAAAAATTTCTACTTTATAGTTAAATTTTTAGGTTTTCTTTTTTAGTATTAATTTAAAGTTTTGCTGTAATGATGAAATAATGTAATAAATGCTTATTGCTTATATTTTTTTATTAAAACATTTAAATTAAGGCAAAATTACTTCGATAAAAAAATTGGCAAAACCAATGTAATGTTTTTATATACAGACAATATTGCGTAACAATGTATTTGTAAACAATATTTTCCTTATTGTTATTATTTATTTATAATATTCTACATTATCATAATTAAAAGTTTTAAGGTGTATTTATATTTTGATATGTGCTTTTAATTAATAGCAAACATCTATTAATATCATTTCCTCATCCAAAAGTATATTCAAAGATTTTGTATTTATTGTTGTTTAATATTCTCTTTTAATTAACAAAAATATTTCCAATTGATATATTTTTATAATGGTTTTGTATTTATATTTATAGAGGACATATCAGGTATTTTTGTGAAAAGTATTGCTAAAGGCAGTGTAGCAGATCTCTGTGGTCAAATTAGAATTCATGATCAAGTTGTGGAGGTATTTTTTTTTAATTTGATTATTTTCTGATCTTTTTTGAAATTATTCAATTTTTTGCTTTATTCCCATGGTTCCTAAATTTTTCAAATCTTCTGTACCTTTTTTTGAATTGACAATACAGAGTGTTTCAGAACTCCACATTAAAACTTGGAGGGAAGATAAAGTATATAGGTAGGAACTGTATAGCAGTGCTCAAATTGCGATAAACAAAAAAGGGCTTTTTCATTTTAGCTTTCGGTGTTGTATGGTGAGCATGTATGCATGCACATTAGTGAGCAATGTAAGATTCTTGAATGTTGAATTAGCATACATACAATCTGTATGTTAGACAACAATATTAGATTAGCTGTCATGCAACTCTATCAGAAAATCGACATGCACCACAACACGACCACAAATGTTTGCTTTATGTTTTTATGGATCACTCATATTCAAGTTCTTTTCATAATGTTCAACAATCCATGTTGGCTGGACACCTGGCTTGTGTCACTGTTAATGGTTGGAGCTATTAACACCTTTTGAAAAATTATTTGTAATTTATCTATTATTTGTTCAGTTACCTTATTAAAACACTTTACACACCATTTTTTTTTATCATATATTCTTGCTCTTTGTGACTTTTTATCTCCTCCTGCTGAATTCTTTTGGGCATGCATTCCTATATATGGTTCTTATCATGTACTTTATTTCCCCTTGCAAGTTTTTATGTGGAGTTTCAAAACACCCTGTTTATACCAAATAAATTTTATGAACTGCTTATAAAGATTTTTTCTGAAGACCTTTTATATATTTTTAAAATTATAAATGCTCTTTTATAGGTTGATGGTCATCCATTGAAAGGCTATTCAAATTGCGAAGCTGTAGAAATATTAAGAAATACTGGGAAATACGTCAAACTCCAACTAGCAAGATATAATCATGGTTCAAAATTTGATCATTTGCAAGAAGCCATGGGTATTTAATACCTTTTAGTTGCATCGTTTATTCAATTATTATAATTTTATTTTACTGGAAACATATTTATAATTGTAAAATAATATCAAAGAATTATATAACAATATTAATTTAGCAAGTAATATTCTTTAAATATGCTTCATTTCATAGTAATAATGAATGCTTCAAAATGTCATTGTTACTAGTTAGAAAAAGTATGCATTTTAATGCAGCTTTTAAAGTTCTATATTAAAAAGAGCTATCAGAAAGTTGTTTTGTTAATATGTGTGCTCTGAAATATGTCAATATTTATTAATGAAAGGAAGTTTTTGACTTTATCCTTTTCAAATTGCTTTGTTGATTATTTTAAAACTGGAGCTTATTAAGTTAAATTTTAAGATTAATCATCAAATCACAGTGCATTCATTTTATACAAGGTGGCCATTCAACCAGGAAAAGTCAGGGAATTTGATAAGAAGTCAGGAAAATTTGGGAAATTCGGAAATTCCCAAATTAAAACAAAAAAATTTTTTTTTGAAAAAACAAATTTTACATTTCAAAATGAAAAATTCCAGACCACTGATCTATGTAAGATAAAAAACAAAACAAAAAAACCCTGCTTCAAGTTCAGCAAGAAGCAGATTTGATTGATGACAAAATTAAAGAATTAATGCTTTTAATGTGGGGTTAGACTCTTACTTAGAAACATTTGAAACTTTTAAAAATTTACTAACTGATATGCTAGTCCTTTTATGAATAGAACAAAATTTACTTTTTAAAAAACTTTTTAGATCTGTCTTGTTCTTCCTGAACATACATTGGATCATGGGCATCAGGTCTAACATTAAAGCAAAAGTTGTAAAGAGTAATATAAAATCAATAACAAATTAAAATTTTATATCGTTTGTTTTAACCGATTTTTTTCGAAACATGGCAAACTAAATTGACATAGGTTTTAATTATAGGAAATATTAGAGATCATTATTAAATTGCAGCTCTCGCCATCTACCTGTCATCGAATTTTTTGTAACTTGCTTACTAAGCCTGATGTAGTATATAATAAGCCTTAGTAGATTCAACAAATCTCCTGTGTATAATTATTTTATACTTTCCCAAAGTAAAAGTTTTGACTGAATAGTATAACCACATTTTTGTCAGAAACCTTATTGCTTTTTGCTATGAAAAATCTGTGAGATGATTAAAGATTATGACTTTCCATAGGATAGTCAACTTTTGAAAATATTTGTAAGATTCGTTTCCTTTCAGAAGGTTTTAAATATAAATGTCATTAATCACAGCTATCGTAATACTTAAGTAATAATTGCAGGATTTTTAAAGTAGTTTATGTTGTGTCCTGGTTTTATCCGAATGATTCGTAATTTTTAAAATTTCACCTGAAAAACGTGGATAAGTCAAGGAATTTTACTTTGTCTGGAGAGTGGCCACTCTGTTATATTTTAATGCAATAAATAAGAGAATTTAGTGTTTAAATATGATAGATCATATTGGCATGGAATTTCCAATTACATATATATATATATTTTTTTCATTTGTATACAAATTTTCATAAATGTGTGTTTATGTAATATATAATATATAAATTATATTATTTGGTTTTAAAATATTGTAGTTATTAACATTAAAATTATAGTTATTTTTCTGTTGCTTTACATTTATATTTTAACAAAATTTTTAAATCCAGGTTCTGAAAAAATTCATTCCTCATATGATTATACTAGTGCTTCCAGAAAATCTTTTTCAAATTCTTCTGTTATTGATAACTGTAAGTGTTTATTTTAGGATAATCTTTTGGCTTTAGTTCACTAATAGGATTTTAAAATACCTATTTCAAAGCAACCGATTTCAGATCAGTGAATTGTTTTTTATAGATTATTCTTTGAATACAATTAATACTGAAGAAATTAAAGCCAAATGGGAAAAGGTGCTAGGTCCTAGAAGTGAAATAATTGTAAGGTTTTTTTAAACTATATTTATAATTTTTTAAATTTATGTAGGAAAGTGTGTATAGTTAAAAATTCAAACATAAAACACCAAATATTAAAAAAAGAATATTTTAATTATAGTTTCAAAATTGTTGAGTAATTTCAAATTAAAGTAATTGTATTATTATTCATTTATGATCAGTATTGATAGTTTAAAACTTTTTGTGCTGTTATAAAATAAGATTTCTTGAAGTGTCTTGTTACCAAATTTATCAAAAAAATTTTTAAAAATGATGGATATAAATGGAAATGAAATATAAACAGGGAAATTTCTTTAGTGATTTCAATAGTTTTTTTAATAGGTAAATGATATTAAATGATTGTATAAAAGTCTTATGATGAAGAATATATTATAAGAAGAATAGATTATAAAATATATTATAATATATTGTCTTGAATAATCTTGTTGAATATATTATAAAATGTAAAATAAAAATTAATGTTTGAATGTTATTTAAATTTTTATGTTAGAAATTATTTTTACTTAATGATATTTTTTTAAAGAGAGAATTAATCTTAGTTTGAAAGATTTTTTTTAAATAATAGATGTACTTTTATTATAAGTTATTCATTATTATTTGACAGTCTGTTAATTAATGCTAATAATGCATTAGATAATCTGTTAAATCAATGCTGGTTTAATGTTATTTTTAGATAACAGCTTTACAGAAGAATGATAATGAAGTTGGATTTGGTTTTAATGTTGAAACTCGGAGAGATGATAAATCAATTCTTCATCATTTCATTTCTGACATTTGTAAAGGCTATAGTGTGGATCGTAGTGAAATGTTGTTCATTGGAGATGAACTTTTAGAGGTGATAAATTTAATCCATTGTAAAATTAAAAATTTTAAATTGTGCATTTATTTAATTAAAGAATAAAATTAGGAACAGTTAAAATAATTGTTTAAAAACTCAAAATATTTTTTAGAAATTATTTACTCTCTAGTAATGAATATTAAAGTTTTCCATTTTGTTATTATCATTTTTAAATTTTTCCACAAAATCGACTTAATAAATTTACCATTTAAATAAATTCAATAAATTTTAATCAACAAATTTTATCTTATTTTAATGCATTCTTATTCTCTTTCAGGTTAATGGAAAACAACTCAGAAACACAAAATATTCAGAAATTTTAACAATTTTCAAATCATTACCTTCCAACATAGTATTAGTGTGTGGTCGATCTCACCATTGGACTAGTAATTTATCTCTAATCCCATGGTCTGAAAGACTTATAAAAGCCAAATCTGATTCATATCTTGCTACTCGGAAGTGTGTTACTTCCGGATACCACAACATGAATCGAAGATCACTTGAAATACTTTCATCTTTGGCTACATGGAGTAGTGAACCCCATTTCATAGATTTAGTTAAAGGAGATGAGGGATTAGGATTCAGTATTGTTGAATATAAGGTTTGAATTTCAATTTTGTGAAAGATTTGTTAGATTTAAAATATTATCATTTGTAATTCGATGGATTTTTTTAGAATTTACTGCATTTGAATCGTTGATAATTATTTGTTATGATACTTTTAAAATATAAAAGTTAAATGTTGTATAATTTATCTTTGCCCCCCCCCCCTTCCTCCTTTTTTGACCATATTATAAAACAAACCAAAATCAACTTTTTAATATTCTCGCACATCAAAACTGAAAGAAAATTCTTAATATTGTGTTTAAATAACATTTCTTTATCTTTAAATACTTCTTTTTTTTTTATGTATAAACTTATAATAAAACATATAATTATAAAACTTTTACTATTATTAAGCACACCAGTGTCATTTTATTCTTTAAGAATATTAGTTCTAATTTGGTTGATACCCGGTAATTGCTAATTAAAAATTAACAATTTTATTTATTAATTAACTGAATACATTTTATATAAATAAATTTTTTTTTCATGTATTTGAAATGTGTTTTTGTTTTCTGCATTTGAAGTTGTTTTGGTTTTGAACTGTTTCTTGTGTGTGAATAATATATATTTGATTGTTGTCAATATCATTATAATCAATAGATATAGTTAAAGGTGGAAAATAGTTTTCAGATGTATTATGGTATACTTTAAAATTTCTAAATTCTCTCATTAGTTATAAAAAAATAAACACACTATGCAAATTTTTTAGTTTTTGATATTCAGCAGTTTATTCAACGATAATTAAATTGAAGAACTGATGTTTTCATATATGTATTGAAATAAAGTATGTTCTAGAGCTGTAATGACGTATCAAAATATAAAATAATTAGAATTTTTTTTATTTTAAGGGCATTTGCTGTATTATGATCAATATTTGTTTAAATAAAGCTTTGAAATATGTTCCCTCCTCTTTGTTAGTTTGTATTACCAAATATTTGAAATAGTTTATTTATTTCATTTTTATGCAAATGCATGTATTTCAGTAGATACGTAAGCATTGTTAAAGTTTTTTTTTGTATGCTGTGTGTATTTATTTTTAATTTTTGCATGATAGTTTAAAAGTTATTTAGTATTATACACATAAGAGCTTTTGATTGCTTTTGATTAATGTTTGAATTCAATTTGTTTTAATTGCATCGTTAGATTTCTTTGTTTTTTTTATGTTTGCAGCCAAATTAAATTTTTTTTTATTGCTTTCTTTGTATGTGTATTATAAGCCTTATTTTATTCCTAGGTTAATCTCTGCATCAATTTGAATGAATATGAAATGTTTGCTGTTCTTTAAATTATATCAGCTGGCTGTGTTTTTGGTATATTTTATTTATTTTTTAAATTATGTTTTTTGCTTACTAATATTCCTTATTTTTAATATATTTTTGTATAATTTTAAGTATCTTTATCTAGCATCATTAAATGCTATGTATAATTTTTTGAGCTTGATACAAATAATACATACATTTTGAACTAAAATATTTTTATGTATATGTTGTTTGAACTATGCTAGAAATTGATTTAGATATTTATTCAATGTTATATACCAATGCTTATTTATGTCCTTATTTTTTTTTAATCCTTTTCTGTTTTATATCATGAAGTTTTTAAAGACAAAAAAGATTTTTAAAAAGATTAATTTGTGTTGAAAGTGTACGAAATTATAAATGTTGTTATTACAATCCTTCTTATTATAGTTATCTGGCATATAAAATAATTTAAAGAAAATTATGGTTTTTAATAAAAATCATATGAATAAAACATTAGTATATAGGGACTTAGGGAATATGTTCTTAAACTATTATAATTGTAATATATTAATTTTTTAAAGTGAAATAATCCAGTTATTATTGCTAAAACAATTATGGAAGCAAAATGTAAAATGAAAATTTAGAAATTAGGATTTTTGAAATGGATTTTGTAAATATTTTAAATTATTCATTTGATGAATTTCCATTATAAAATTTTAAGATGAAAGGAATTTAATACTTGCTAACAAATATTACCGAGTGTGTCATAAAGTGCTGACCATATTTCTTTGTAAATAAAAAGTTAAATATTTGAGTGGCAAAAACAAATGAAAGTTATTTTATATTTTATATTCAGAAAAAAAAAGTTAAATAAGTTTTACTTTGCCAATATATTGAGTTTACTTTTTTATTTCAGTTATAAATCACATAAAAATTTAGATAGAGACATAAAGGGATTCTGTTTCACATTATTTGTATTTCATAAATTTGCCTAATGAATCAATTGTTTTCAACAAATTTCAATTACTCAACACCAAATCATAATGTCAAAATTCTTTCTTACATCAAATGTAATTCTCATATTTTCAGTATTTGAATTAGTCATTTACCATTCATAGTTGATATTCTCTCTAAAACTGTTA
The DNA here is from genome assembly GCA_021605075.1 of Caerostris darwini. Classification (NCBI taxonomy): domain Eukaryota; kingdom Metazoa; phylum Arthropoda; class Arachnida; order Araneae; family Araneidae; genus Caerostris; species Caerostris darwini. The sequence continues at coordinate 237,807 of BPLQ01011653.1, read as the reverse complement.
TACTTCCCTAAAGACAGAAAATAAACTTCATATCATTACAAAGTTGAGTGTCATGGCTACCCCTGTTGCTTAGATTTTTATTAAATATGAATAAATAACTGCAGATATTGATATTTAGTATTGAAATACATAAATTCCCTTTTATGAAAATTTCTGATAAGTATAATATAGCTTAATAAGCTTACTTTCTATGTAGTAATAATTTATGGTTGACTACTATTGTTTATTTTAAGTCGATAAAATGTTTTTTATTTTTATGTAGGAATTCAGTTAAATAAAAAATAAAATGAATTTGGGACTGACAAATTTTACTTCAAATTTACTTTCTACTGGCAAATTTTACTTTTTAATGAAAATATTAGTATCCTTTCGAATGATATTTATGAACAGTCTATTCATAGACAATATTTAATAATGATAATGAATGTAAAAATAAATATTCAAATCTTATATCAATTTCATATATTTATTTTCCTCAAAATAGTTGATGTTCATGAATGTTATATACTATTTATAATTACAGAAGTGCAATCCAATTGTGTTTCTCCTTCATACTTTTTTTAATTATTGTGTTGCTATTTTTTTAAACTGTGTTTTTAAGTTTTATTAATTTTTCAAAATTTCTTTTAAACAGAAATATTTTTAACAAAATTTACTAATAATATGAATAATTATAATATTGTAATATAAATAAATTAATAATTAAATATTTTTGTTGATTTTATCTCATTAAAATATTATGTCTTTTATAATATCCTTATCAGTTGAAAACAATTTTTTTGTAATCTCATTCTATTCTATGTGTTAAAAGGATAATTTGGTTCCAAATATTCAAGATGAGAATGTGATTATTGTTTGGAGTCTAGTTCCCGGTGCAGCTGCTCAGAAAGATGGCCGACTTTTACCAGGGGATCGTCTTCTCTCTGTAAATAACATTAACTTCCGACATACAAATTTTGAAATGGCAACTCAAGTCCTCAAACATGTGCCCAAAGGAGTTGTTCGTTTAGGAATTGCAAAGCCAACGACTTTATCAAAGAGTGTCCCTGCAAAGGTATGTATATATTTTCATCTGTAGTATATATATATATATATATGACACGACATATCTATACAAAAATCAAGAGAGAATTGATGAGGGATGAATTAATGAATTAGAAACAACAATTTCCATAACAAGGCCACAGTGATATTTACTGCATTTTCATTTATTTTATAGAAATAAATTAATTTACTTTATATAAGGCAAATAACATTTGCTATTTATAAATTTTTAAGGTCCTCACATTCAGTTAAAAAAAAAAAAAAAGGATTTGAAGTAAGTTGCTGTACAGAAATTGAAAATCATTAAACAAACACAAATATCAAAATGATGAATGCCTAGAATTGCATTAGCACTTAAAAAAGAAAGTTATTTATACTTATAAAAATATACAAAAACAGGATAAGAACAAACTATCCAGGAAAACCTGATATCCTGAAAGAAATTATAATATCTTTAGGATATTTTTATTAAGAAATATGTACCCTCCAGCTATTGTAAATCATGTTGTTTCTGCTTGCTAAAGGACTAGATAAATCATTAATCGTGCCATACCATATTCTAATAACAAATAATGTAAATGACTAATAATAAGTAATTAACAGCATGGGAAAGTGGAATGGTTATGTAGAAATTGATGGAAGAATTTGCTACCTACTGAAAGAGATATGGCAAAAAGTGCAATGTGTGGAAAATTTGTTGATATTGTAAACTATAAGAATTTTTTAGCTATAATGAACTGGAAAATTATAAATTAAAAAATGATGTAGAAATGTTTTAGGGGCTCTATTTTTTTAAAAAAAATATTTTCTTTTTTGTATTATTGTTTTAAAAGTTGTTAATACAGATAGAATAATTTTTAAGTAATTGATTAATGTTGATGTTATATATTTCGAGGCTTATATTGGAGTTTTAAGATGTAAGCCTATTGATTGTGAAGTGGAATTCATTTCTTTTATCAAGAATGAAAATGAAAAAAATTTATGATAATTTGGATAGTTGAGTGCAATTAAGTCTTCCATTTTATATTTGTGATTTAGGCAGTAATTTTTTTCAAAGTATTGTTGGTAAAGATTAGCGAGTATTGATGCGAAATGCTGTTTTTTGAAGTTCCCTTATAAATGTTTTTAGGACTTAGCTGTTAGCCATTCTAAGTATTATTGAACTTATTTTCTAATGGAATTTGGAAAGCTATTTCTAAATTTACGATTTAAATTGTTTTAAAATTTTATCTTGTTCAGAAAAAAAACTTTTTAGAAAGTCATCTTTTACTCGGAACTTTAAATAATATTTATTTCTCCTAAAAGGCATTAAAAGTTTTAGAATAATTATCTAATTTCTAATGTATATTGATTTGTTGCTGCCAATAAAATATTTTTAAATTTTGTATATTTTTGATTAAAGAATCTGTTAACTCTTAAAAAACTTTACTGCATAAAGCTTCAAATGTGAATGATTTCTTAATTATTAAAAACTGGTGAGATAAAGGAATAATCTTGAGAGCGACTGGAATAAAATATCTAATAATCATATTTTGATATTTGGAGTAAATTGCTGTCTTAAAGTTTTGAAATATGGAAAAGTAAATGAAATGAATAGTTTGCTATTAAAAATTTTTTCATAATAAATATTCTCATAATTTAATAGATTTGAACTGTGACGAAACCAAATTATTTTTTATTATTTAAAAATAATTCCATCTTTTATAATGAATTTTATAATGGTCTTAATATTTTTCTGTTGAAATTCCAATTTCTTTTTGTATATTGCATTAATAAACTTCTGTTTTTATAAAGTGCATTTCAGTGTGATTATCTGATTCTTTTTCACTTTTATGTATTTTAAATTTGATTTGTTCTGTTCAATTTAGAAATTATTATTAACTACTATATATTTTATAGCATAGTATATTGATTGAAAATTAAGTATGGAACCCACAATTTTCTTGTATTTTTAAACCAAATAAGGGCATTTTAAAAACATTTTTAATGATTTTTATAGATTTATAATACACATAACTTCGATGAACAAGTAAAAACAAAATATTTTGCAGATTTCTTTTAAAGAACCATTAGAAACCCAACAAGAAATTGTTCCTAATGGGTCAACCCTCAAAATTTTCGTAAGTTGTTTTATTAATTATTTTTATATATATATATATATATAATATATATATATGTCAACTTGAAGTGGATTTGATTTGATTTTCTTTTGTCTGTGTGTATGCTTATCTGCTTTTGAGGAAATTTCTGTTTCATATAAGTATTTACTAATTCTTTTATTAATAATGAGATATAGAATTATCTCCATAAAATTTGATGAATCATATTTAAAATAAATAAATGCATGTATTTTTATAACATGAAAACCATTTTCTTTCTCTTTTTTTTAATAAATCACCATTCATACGGATAGGAATTAATTTATTAAAAGAAGGGGGAAAAAACCCATATTTTTTTATTACTTAAGTTAATTTAGACCAGAATTTCAGATAAAAAAAATCACTTCTATAACAGTGAGAAATGTGTTGCTGCATTTATTATTTAAAACATCTTTCTTTGTTATTGGGTTGTAGTTTTTAAAGTTTATTTCATTATGATTATTCTTAAAATTAAAGTAAATAAAAAATATATTTTCATATATTTATAAATTGCTGTATAACCCAAAGAAACTTTAAACAAATTAAACTTAATTATATTAAACTTAAATTTTTTTCGAAGCTGTTTTATTCTAATACTTTCTTATATTAGGAGTACAATGGCATTTGTCACACATATGAGGAACCCTTGAACATGTATGGAACACGATCCCAAACACCTTCATCTCTGTTCTCATTTGGGAATGATTCTCGTTGCTCAACTCCTTTCAGCAGTCCTGGTTTGTCATCAAGTGGAAAACTGTGGGGCTTTGAAATCCCACTTTTACCCTCAGCCCTTGAAAGAATTGTGAAAATCAAGAAAGGGAATAATAAATTAGGTAACTTTTGCTTCAGTTAATTGGTTCATTTCAATAACACATAGCTATTAATATGAAATCTTTTGTGTAACTTTAAGATGTTTTTTTTTTTAATGCACAGCATATGCTTAATTCAAATAAATGATATCAAAATATCAAGAAAAGTATGTAGAACAATTTAAAACTGAAAATAACTGAGTCTATTATCTTTGTCTAGCCAATAATTTTTGCCAATTTCTTATAGTCATATTTTGATTTATAAATAGTTATAGATAACAAAAGGCCATATGTTTTTTTTTTTTATCTTGAGTGGTTGACATAAATTTAATAAAAGAACCTGCGAAATAAAATACCAATAAGATATTTCATCTATTTCATGAACTAGATAGAATTCCTGTGTTTTTCATATAAGTACAACACTATAAATGTGTGGGTTTTTTAAAGGCTTTTTTACTTATTATCAGTATAACATATATTATTCTCAGAACTTGTTTCAAAATATTATCAGATAGTTATTTACACAGTTCTTAAGAGATGCCTTTATAGTCAAATGAGGTATTCGAGTTTCATTAAAAAAAAATTTTTTTTATGCAAACCTACATCAGAAACTAAGCCTGTTATTTGTCAAGATAAATTGGCAAGTCAGACATTGTGAAAGCTTTTACCATAATACTTTCAAAATTTTCATGATATCACATAACTTAATTTATGTGAGATCAAATCAGTACTAGATGTATTTAGCTTTATTTAATTTTTAAGTCTTATAGCTAGTGTGAAAGGATTATTATTGCCATTTGTATGGTAATTTTTTTTTCAATTCAAGGTTGAATGTTGCTGGCCTGAAAACTACATATATAATGTCTGTTAAAATAAAAGATTGATTTTGTATAAAATTTATGGAAAAATTAGGGATTTAAATTTGCTTTAAGGTGTTAAAAAAAAGCAAAAACAAACTGCACATACAATTACAGGCAATGTTGCTATTATTTAAAAAAAAAATTTTTTAACTTAAAATCACATGGAATTATTTTAATAGATTATTTCTATTTTGAAAAGACTGCTTGCTTAATAAGTTAATACAATTTCTCTTTATGATAAAAACTCTTATTCTGATTTTCAGATGTATTGATATCAATGTTTGATATCAGTTTGAAAAATAAGGTCTTTATTAAATGTATTTTGAATTTAAAGTCATTAAGAGGCATTATTTATTTATCAGGTTTAATATTGGATATTGTTGACCGAGGGCAAAATGGAATGATTGTAAAATCTATCCGTCCAGCCAGTGCTGTTGAGAAAGATGGAACTGTACAAATTGGAGATTATATACTTGGGGTCAACTCTGAAAATATGCGTAACATTACTAGATCACAAGCTAGGGCTATCATTCGTCGAGCTGAATTAACAAGTTCAGACATTGTGTAAGCTTTTACAATAATATTTTAATATTACTTTTATCATTTAATTTAAGCACATTAGCACAAAACCGCTGTAAAGCTTTGCAAATTTTCTTAATTTTATGCTTAGAAAGTAGATTTTAAAGATTGAAATATGTAAAATTGTTATATGTTTAGTGTATATTAGATATACATTACATTTAGTATTTATTCTTATATTATCAAAACTTTTCTTTTATTAAAATAGCCTTTTTAAATTTATCTTAAGGAAAATAGAATCTCATTGTCCTTAAATAGCTAATTTAATTTGTGTTCTCATTGCCATATAAATAATAGGAAGTGGTAGAGCCTTAAAATTTCAATTTTAAAAGCAAAGATGGTTTCTAAATCGAATTATTATGACTAATTTCAAACATAGTCAATTTATTATTTTAAAAATTTGCTTTCTAATAAAAGATGCATTCAATATTGTAAAAAAATATATTATTTCTATACATTGATAAATATTCTTTATTTTTTAGTAATAAAGTACTTTTTCATTCAGTTATCTAATTTTTTCCATTTAGAAATTTGATCCTACATCAAATTTACTAAAGTTTAAACTGTTACTTGTGTTATATTTAAAAACATGGTGTTACTTTTTTCTAAATTAAAAACATCTTTCCATAATTTTACTTAGGAATTAATGTAGTTAATTTAGAATTTTTCTATTATTCCTGCTAAATGAAGTATTTTTAGTTGTAAAATTTTTTTAGTGAAAGAAAAGAAATATCACTTGATTAGTATTCTTTTTATAGCATCAAATATATTCCTGCTGGTGATGCAGCTGTGCATCAACAATCAGCTGTCCTAGCAAAAATACATGAAGGTAATGTTTCACCTACACCTTCAATTATATCACGTCAACCATCACCAAGGTATTATCATGATTTCTTTGTTTCATTATATAGAATAATCTTTTTGATTAGGAAATAATAAAATTATGTAAAAAAAAAAGCAGTTAGCTGTGAATGCCTTATTCTGTGTCCTCTATGTAAAAGCAATATATAAGATAAGACTGCTTTGAAAAGATAATGTTTTCTGTAATATAGTGAATAGATAATATGTATATATAATTTTTTTATAAATTATTTAAAGATTAGGAGGAGGTAAATATTTAAATGAATTGCATTGCTGTTATTAATTTTTTAAATTAATAAATAGGAGTAATTTATTTTAATTCTATATAATAAAATTATAAATAAAAATAAAATAAAATAATTATTTCTTATGTAGTTTATTAAAAGAATGCATTACTAAAGAATTTGAACATAACATTCTGCCTCAGTACTTATTTAAAGAAATAATTTTTAAATAAATGTGTCAGTGCAAATATTTGTTTAAGTTTTATTTATAATTAATAATATATTATGTGTTCAAAGTGTAATTTTATTCATATTAAGTTATAGGACAAGCTATTTTATATTTTAATTGTTTAAAAAATATTTATGATTTATATTAAAGATGTAAAAACATTACAATAATACATTATTTTATATAATTACATAAATTCTACTGAAGTACTTTGGCTAAGCATAACTTTTTTTATCCATAAATAAATATTTAAATAATAAATTGCCCTGATGACAAGAAAAAAAAATAGAGCAATAATATTATGCATGTTACAAGAATTATCTAAACATAGGTCATCCAACATTGTTGTTTCCAAGTAGCAGACTTGCAAAGCTGAAATAAGGCCAATGAGCCACTAAACTGAAACCTTAGAAGTATTACCAGTCTTTTGTTATTCAGCAACTGGTACAGACTAATAGGATTATTTTATTGGATTTTCTGCATCTGCATGTTTCCCTACATGGATGCCTTTGCTTAGACTCTGTACTTTTCAGCAGGATTTAAGACAATTTTAAATTGTTATTTTCATATGCAATGATATATATATTTTTTACATTTTTTCTAGAGTTTTTCCAGCTTATTACAGGTAAGAAGTTATAATTTTTATATCAAAACTTTCATAATTTATTAAAATTTTAATTTTTAATATGCAGATTCATTTAATACTTTGTATTAGGATAATGCTGTAATAATTAAATAGTTAAGATATTATTTTTAAATGTAATTTATGTGCATTTGAGACTTTTAATCATTTAAGTTTTATGACTTAATTAAATATTTTAAATTCAACTTCAATTAGGAATTATAAGTATTATAATGAATATAATTTTAAAATAACTTTTTTTTGCTTAAATTTATTAATGTCCACATTTTTACTAAAATTAAAAACATTTCAGCTATAAACATATGTCAAAACATAATCAAATTGTCCATTTTATATTATAAAAAAAATTCAAAAGTATTTCACATTTAAATATCTGTTCTATAGTTTTTGTTTTGTTCTATACTATTAAAATGTGCCTGTTTTTAAGAATCCATTATTTATTATAAATATATTTGTAACATTTATTAAAAATAGTCATGTTATTAAAAGCATAATTATTCAGTATTTCAATAATTGCATTAAAAATTATTTATTACAGTTTTTTAAATATTAAATACTGCATAATATGTAAAAAATTATATAAAGTTTCATTTTTTTTATTGTATTGGTCGGGTGGTATGTATAAGTATTTAAGTTATAATTGAATCATGAATTTTTTTATTTCCTGAAAGATAAAATGTCTGGAGTAGCAATTAAATTTTTATTACGTACACATTTTTTTAATATCATGAAAAATATAATTTTAATTACTAACAGATAATTTTATTTCAAAAAACTAATTTTTGGTAAATATTTTTAATTTAAATGGATGATTTTAGTGTCTTTAAAAATTTTAGTTTTCTACAGTATTGCAGTGAAAAATAAATACTTGAATTGGTGAACATAACTTTATGAACTGCTTCATTCTAAGTTAATTTTTTTTATGTTCTTTCTCTTTTGATAATATACTATATTAAATCAAAGATTTCAAATATTGTTTGTTTAATTGTATTTGATTTATTAAATCCAATGATTAAATGATTATCTTTTCTGCTATTTTAGTAATTATTATTGTTCAAATTCAGATAAAGTCACATTAAGCAAATTTTAAACTCATGTTGTATTTTATTCTTTAAATTGAGATTTAAGATTTAAATAATAAAATACAGCATGATTGTTAATTTGTATTATAGTGTTGTAAAAATTTATTTCAGGTCACCCTACTTTTCCCACAAGAGCACAAAGAGCACTCCTGATCGTGATGATGCTGATGGCCAAATCTCTCCCTTCAGTTTCCTGAGTGAAGATGATGTTCTAGCTACACCATCTTCACTTTATACAGATAACTTCGATTCTTCCTCAGACGATCTTTTGCTTGACCAGTCATCAGATGGAGGGATGAAGGAAGGGGGTGAGCAAAGTGAAGCATTTCCTTCTGTTGAAGACCGAATCTTACTTTTCCAAGGAACTAAGCATCAAGTGCCTTCTAAATTCAGTAGGATGTCCACATCACCCACAGTCTCGCCTGTACAAGGTTAGCAATTTAAAAAAAAACATTTCTAAGTAATTAAAATTTAATAATTAAATTTTAACAAATTTCATTTAAATTATTTTTTCTAAAAAATTGTTAATTAAATTTATTTATTTTAAGGAAACAAGACAAATTTTTTTGATTATAATATATAATTTTTTTTGTTATATTGAATTGTATAAGATATGGAAACCGTAATGGTTAAAATAAATAGATTTAATTTTTCTGGTGGTTTATTTTTATTGATTCTTTAAATATTTAATCATGAAAACAAAAATTTTTTTTTAAATTAAAAAATTTTTTTTTTTTAATTTCAGAATAAATTTGTTTTACTAAAAATATTCAGTTATATTTTAAATATATATATATATATGCAGTTTTTAATTTTTCATGATGGAAATTCATTTATTGTTTAGTAGCTTATTTCATCCCTCCTAGAAAAAAAAAGCTGATGAAATCTGAAGTAAATCAAAATTTGATTTAAGTGTGAAATTAAAATAATATTTCAGATATTTTTTTTTGAATATTAGCTCATAAATTGCTCAAATACAAATGATTTACTGCAGATGAATCTCCAACTCAACAGAAGAGTCCAGAATTTCCACAAACTCCAGATTCAATTCCTGAGATGCCATTTCCTAATTCTGATGTCTCAAGTCCTGTCATAACTTCTCTGGGATCACAATGGGGTGTGAACAGAACTATAGAACTGTTTAGAGAGCCTGGCCAAGAAATTGGAATTGGGGTTGTCATGGGATGCATTGACGTTCAAGAAGAGGAGACAAGTACTCCACTTTCGGGAATATTCATAAAACACATTGTCCCAGACAGTCCTGCAGGAAAGGAAGGAACCATCAATCGAGGGGATCGTATTGTAGCTGTACGTTATATTTGTTTGGATTAGTTTGATGAATATTCGCAATATTAATTCCATAAATTCATAAAATCATTAAATCATTATACTATGCTAATTTTAATCATTTGTAGAAAGATAAAGGCTTTTTTTACGAGAAAATGCAAAATTCTTTATTAGCTTTTATCTTATATATTTAGCTTTTTATTTCAATAATAAAAATTTAAACATTGTTTACAAAATTATTCATGAGTTATTAATTTATTGAAGCTTTATTTTGTTTTCCTTTATAATAAATTATTTGTGTGATTAAAACAAAAAATGTTTTTAAAAAAACCAGTTTGTTTCTAATGAAGATTACTTATGCTTTTAAACATCAGCCCATGAACTCAAGTAGATTGTTAATTACTTTATAATAAGAACACTACTTCTGTTGGTTAATATTAGTTTGGGGCTGTGCAATAACAAACATAGCAATATTTGGGATGTTTTGAACCTCTTTCCATACTAACAAAGGGACTTTTTAGCTTAGATTTTACTAGCATAATCACTGGATTTTTAATTTTAGTTTGCTTACTCGGCTTCTAATTGAACTCTATCGGAATTTTTTTTTTTTTTTAATATACTAAAACAAAAATAATTTTATACTTATAAATTTTATTAGGATGAAAGGAAAGATGATATTGATAATGAGCAAGATGTGCAAAAGCAGTATAGATCCAAAAAATTTTAACATTAAATAAAAAAAAAGAAATTTCTGTGAAATAAAAATTGATCATGCTCGGGATTCAAAAGATAATACAAAATGATACATCATTATAACCAGACATTCAGCTTGTCAGAAGCTCTCTTTAATTTTTCTTCCATCCAATCTGATGTTTTTAAACACAATTTTCATAAGCTATAAATGCTGGCAGTTATAATACACAGTCAATGATCCTGTTTGGGTTTGAGTGCGATTTTTGAACCTGAACAATTTGATTTGGGCTTAAGTGTGACTGAAATAATCTACAAACAATCCAACGATTGGTCCCATCAGTCATCGTAGTAACACATACATAAATTTAATTGCCTTCTAAAATTTTGATTAATGTATATTGAAAATTCTTTACTAATAAAGATTTTGTTAAGCAATCTACCAAATATTAACATGACCAAATCTTCAGTATTAATATTTAAAATTACATTTATAGATTTTTGTATTTAAATGATCTATGGATTAAAGGGTATTCATTTAAAATATACAATTTATCAATAATAGGTACAATAAAAAATACTTAGTAAAATTATGTGTATTATAAAACTAATATCTCCCCACTTGATTATTTTTCCTTCTAAGTCAATATTTGACTCTCCTATTAAATATTTATGCAGGTTTGGTGCTTACAATACTTTTTTTGTATTGTCATCTACTAGTAACGATACAGAACTTTCTTTAAAATTGTAGAACCAGTCTCTATTTCTACAACAGTGTGATGTGGCAGCATAATCAATCAGTAATTCTTCTAAATTTGTAACTTCAGTTGTTGCAAAGGCGATATTTGTGTCGGCCAAGAATGCTCTTCTTGTTTTTGCATTCTGCAATTTGACTTGATGAATCTTTCTGAAACATTGATCTCCATCATGTCCCAATCTTTTGCAGTATCTGCACTGTCTCAGATAAGAAGTTCTGTCACTTGATTTATGTGATGCTTGTTTCGGGTCCAATACTCATCCACTGTTCTCCGATTCCAGAATACACTATTTTCTCATGGGATGCAGCATTTTACTTTAGGAAGAATAGGTATCTCCTACAAATGCAATTTCTTTACCTTTATCTTTATTCATTAATTTCATTCTTCCATACTCGGTCAATAATTGTTCAATAACATATTTTACTGTAAAGTCTTCATCTTTAAGACGGCCTCAAATCTGAACCAAGTTGTCATATTCTGGTGCCAGTCGACAAATGAGCTGAAAACATACAAGTAGTTTTAGGAATAGTAAAACCAACATATTTTATTTGAATATTTTTTTTTCGGCTATTCTCTTGCCAAATATACCAATAATTTCTTCTTCAGAGTTGTATCTCATTTCAAAGAATTCATCGACGAAACAAGCAAGTCTTGTGTTTCAAAATGCAGTTTCAATGTGTACCATGTAGTTTTCCCATTATGTCTGCTATCAATGGGTGAAAATTTCTCTGGATATCTTGGTAGATAGTCGTATATGCCCTCTGCTTACGTCATTGGGACGAACGCTCAACTTTTTCAGATGCACTGTCTGAATACTGAATGGCTGTTCCACAAATGAAATCCCTACATTCATCAGGGTTATTTTCATATCTTCCTTCCAAGATGCATAATTAAAATCTGAAAACCTTGGAAATTTAAATAT
>BPLQ01011653.1:209823-225668 GCA_021605075.1 Caerostris darwini | reverse complement strand
TTCCAAGATGCATAATTAAAATCTGAAAACCTTGGAAATTTAAATATATCACCATGAAGTTTCGCCATCTTGACGAATTAGAATCTTTTTGATCAAATACACTATTTACTGTAGATACACTATTACACTATTTACACTACTATTTATTACACTACTATTTACACTATTTACTGTACGCCATCAATTACACAGGGATGCTTGAGCCCATAACCTTGCTTATGATATGGAAGATGTGTAAAAGCAGCATTGATCCAAATGTTTACAACGTTAAATAAAGAATTTATTTTAAAGAAAAATTGACTTGACTCGGGATTTAATAATAAATACCAAGCGATACATCATCATAACCAAACATTCAGCATGTAGCTCTCTTGCATTTTTTTCTTCCATATAATCTGATGTTTTTAAAAACTACACTATATGCATAAGTTATAAACGCTGAAGGTTATTATGTACAGTTAATGATTCCATATGACAGTTTTCCACTTGGGTTCGAGTGCAATCGAAATATTCTACAAAAAATCTAACAGATGCCAATTGTTAAAGAATTTAAAACCTACAGTAATGTAATTCATCTGCTTAAGAGAAATTTTTAAAATGATATTTCTTTTTCTTTTTTTTTTTAGTTGTTGAATGTAAACTAAAAAAATCATCATCAACTCATCATTTTTCATCAACTAAAAAAATGAATAGAATGTTTTTAATAGAAAGAAAATAAGAAAAAGGAAAATGAATAGAAGAAAAATGAATAGAATGTAGAATGTTTTTTTGGTTGTTAAAGATTTTATGCCTCTTTATTATTGAATTACAATTGTTATCATTTCTAACAATAATGATTAATTACACCTCCATACTCAGATAAGTCAGTACAATAAAGTTGTACATTTGGAAGTTAAGCACAAGGCTAATCCTCATACCTTGTAAAAAATCTATGATGTTAAAATAAATGATGTTCTATGTTGTAAAAATAAATGATTTAAAAATCTCGAAAGGAATAATCTGGACTGACACTTTTCTGACAACCTGGTACTAAATCAGACTTGAAATTAGAGACATGGAATATAAGAACATTATTTAAAAGGGAAGCATTGAAAAAGACTATTTATGTTTTTTATGTCGAAAAAGATCTAAAATTACTTGAGTTAACTGATGGGGAGCAATTGCGCCAGATAGGGTTAGACGATAGAAATTTGAATATACAGATTTGGCATGTAACAGGCTGTAATTCTTAAGGAGAAGAAGAAAAAAAAAAAAAAATTGTGCCTATTTATTATACTGCAATATTAAAATATGCCATGCATTTATATTTTTAAAAGTTAATAAATCTAACTATTTTTGTTGTACTTTCTAAATAAGCCATATTTCCCTCTTCTTGATTTTAATATCTTTTTTAGGTTAATGATGTTGATTTGCAAAATGCATCCTATAAGAAGGCTATTGAAATTATTCAAAACTCTGAAAATCCTATTAAACTCACAGTGCAAAGTTTAGTGCCTTGGGCAAGTACAATTTTATTTTCCACATTTTTTTAGATAATTTGATTACATAAAATTAATTTTTCTTAGGATGAAATTATATGTGTAGCATTTTATTTCTCACAATATAGTTTCCTTCTGCCAATGATAGCGCAACACAAAGTCCTTCCTCTAGAGAACCTTCAACGCCACTTCGAAGTCCTCGTGCATCATTTCATGCTGAAAAATTAAAACAACGATCTATGTCTGAAGACGAAGACTTAGCAGAAGAACTAGAAACAGATTTTCAAGGAAAAGTCTATACATCAAGAGGAGTGGAGGTATGTTATGTTGAATTTCCTTTTTTTGTGGTCAAAGTTTTTTACTTTTTTTAATTTTAATCATTAAAATAAAAAAAAATGCCAAATTTAATTACTATTATTGCCATGGAATCGGTGGCCAATATATGTTGCCAAACAGCTGGTTTTAACCACAGAAGAAAAAAACTATATGTGTCTGATCTTTGACGATTATCGTAGAAATTTGGTGCTATTTAAATAATAAGGGCCTTAATAATTGGGAAGTACTCAATTTATCAGAATTCATTATTTTTTTTATGTGATGTGTAGCTAAAAGTTACAAAAGCATTTTTCTTATTTATTTTTTATTAAATAGAAATCTAATTTTGTATTTTTAAATTGGGGATACAAAGTATTTAGTTCAAAAATCATCTGCTAAGAAATTAGCAATGAAAAATGACATCATAACTCTTTAGGCATATTCTTATTCACTTTTTTGATTCATAAGAAGAATTATTTAAAAATTTTCTTGAAATCATAATGTTATGGTATAAAGTTTTTGTGATTATGTTCTTAAAATTTTAATTGTTCATTTCAAATAAAGATTAAAATTTGTTTGCAAAATTCTTATTTATATTCATTTTTTTTTTTTTTTTTACTTTGTCATGATGAAATAAATTCTTGAGATTCCTGCTGTTAATCTTTTGATATGACTTAGATTTAATAAAAATGGATACAAGAAATGCCTATTTTATTTTAAATTAAAAAAAGACATTTATTATATTTTGAGATAATCTTATTTGGTTCTTCCCACTCCTGCATTTAGGATTATTATTCTAATTGTAAAAGACAGCCAAGCAAATATATTATTATTCATTATAAATCATTATTTTAAAATTTGATCAAAATAAAAGATATGACAAAATGAGTATTGGAAAATTAATTAAACTCATAGTAAGTCGTTGAATAATAATTTTTGAATATGCTATTCAATGTTTTTTTTACTATAAATCTGCATTGTCTTCAACAACTATATTTTTCTATAGAAGGATTTTTCTTGTAGTATAAATAGCACTATCAATGTAGATGGGTCCCAAATATAATTTACATGAATATTGCACTTTAAAGTTTATTTTATGTCTTAATAATTTAGAGGTAATATTAATTTTTTATGTTATTCATTAATATAAAGCAATTTGCACGTAAAATCAAATGTCTACTGGTTTCATACATTATATTTCCTAAACCTTTGCTTATTTATTTTCTTTTAATTCTATGACTTTTAAAAGTGTTTATATATAAACTTTTTTTTTTTTTTTTTTTTGCTAATTTAAAATATAACCAATAACCAAATTTCTTTAGCAAGGTCTTTTGTACAAATTGAAATTAACTCCTATAAATACTTAGTTACCTCACAATCCATTTCTTTTTATATCAGTTTATAATTTCTTGAAATTAATTCTGTTAATGGATGATCATATGCAAGAATAATTATTTTAATTAATATTCAAACAATTTGATGCTGATTTTAAAATAACTTCTTTTAGATTGATCGAAACAGTGCTGGTTATTTGAAGGTCTTTGATGATAATGAAGAAGAAGATGACTTTGGATATACAAACAGTAATGTCTTTTAAATTTTTTGTTGCTTACATTTTCTAAAGCAAACACAATCTTTACATACATTGATTTTATAATATAATTTATTTTATTTGTTTTGGAACCAAACAGGAAAAGTAAATTATATACACAAATACACAGAACTACAGTAACTAACTTATATGATTTGGCCATACAATATGCAAATTATTAAATTTTGATTTCAAGCAAAATTTCCAATTAAATAACATATGAGGGGAAGATGGGGCTAAAAAAACTTTATACAATATTTTTAACTATATCTTACAGCAATGTTAAATGTGAGAAAATATTTGCTATGTACAAAAAAAGTACAGGTCTTTAAGCAGCTATTCAAGTGTTAACTCTGAAAATATTTTATTAAAATTCTAATAGGAGAAATTTTGAACAAAAATTTGGTTATGAATTTTTGATGAAGGCCAAATGCCAAATTATATATATATAAAAAATAATGAGCAGTTCCATGACAAATACTTTTATAAGGCTTTTATATGATTAAAAGTGTTTAATTTTAAATTGGGGCACTGAAGTACAAATCCAAAAAAATTGTTTAGTTTTCAAAATTGTCATGTTTTCAAGTGTATAGAAATACTGAAGTAATTTTTTTTTTTTTTGTAAATTATATGTGTGGTGATGTTTAATATTTTTCAAAAAAATGTTTAAGATAATTTTATTTAAGATTTAAAAGAGTTAAATTTGTTCTTTCTCTGCTATTAGAACTGTTATTTTATAAGCTCATATTTTTATTGTCTCATATGGTTACATAAGAAACACTTTAAATTTAACTGGTACTTGGATCATAATTTTTACCAAATGTTTGATAAAGGAAAATAATATGATTTGTCTATCTTTTTTGTTTATCCAAGATGTCATATAATTATACTGTTGTTACTTCATTATAGATCTAGAATATTAATGGTTTTAACAAAATACAATTTTTAAAATATTGTAATTTTTTTTACTTCTTCAGAAAAAGTTCAGAAAAAATACGGTGATATGAAGGGTATTGTGATGCTTATAGAAGTTGAAAAAGGTGCTAATGGTTTAGGTCTTAGTTTGGCTGGAAATAAAAATCGTTCTAAAATGAGTTCTTTTGTGTGTGGGTTACACCCAAATGGTAAAGCAGCCAAGATGGATGTTTTTCAAGTTGGAGATGAACTATTAGAGGTTTGAAAATTTTTCATATGATTTCATTAATCATTCTTTTTTTCTTTATCATTTATCGATTTTATTATTTTAAGTAAATTATAATTTTTCCCGCTTATGTTAAAATACTTGTTTTTATACTTCTTTTACACTCATATTAAAAAATATTAAAAATTCGTCAATGATAAGAAATATCTTTGATTTTGTTTATTTTTAAAATTTTTTCAAACCCTTCCCTTTTAGTGTTTAATTTATGAAGATGTTTTTGATATGAGCATCTTTAATAATTTGAGATGTGACAAAAAAATTGAAGAAGGTAACTGCCAATTAATAGTAAACATTCATTATTTTTTTCAGAAAAAAGTATTACATTTGTGTTATTGTTTTTTGTCAATATAATGTCTTCAGGCTTAATATCAAATCAGTAGATAATTTTTATTAATATTGAACTGTTACTAGTTATTTTTTTTATGCTCCCATGCCCTTGATTTTTAAAATGTTTTAGAATTTAAGAACAATGTTTGATTAATCAAAGGAATTCAGAATATGGTATATTATCAGATGACTAAGGCAAACAAATGATAAATAATTAGATGATTAAGGCAAAAATAATTACAATTCTTTTCTTTTTTTTTCAATTTACAAACTTATAAAGTTTTTACTTTTTAAATAGCCATAGGTTTTGAGGCTACACATAATGCATTATTTTGTTTTAATCAAAAGTTAGTTCATTTTCCCTAAAAAATTCCTTCGTATTTTTTACATCGAATTATTAATTTCTTGTTCTTCTGATTATTTAGGTTAATGGAATGGTTTTATTCAACAGATGCCATTTAAATGTTTCTGCAGTTATTAGAGGTATTATGACACCCACTTGCAAATTTGTAGTTCTTAGGTAAGTTTGTTTTTAATTTACATATTATTAGTGCATTCTAAATGCAACTAAATTCTGTATGCTATATTTTATATTCTAAGAAAATTTTTGGTGTTTTAATTAAACCTAATTTTTTTGTTATATTGTAGACTTGTTGAGGTTAATTTTTAATTTATTTACAGCAAAAAGCTATTTATATAAAATATCATTGTAGAGAAAATTTTAATTGCTGAAATCAATGAATTTTTCTTAATTGTTGCAATAATATAGTATAAAATTTTTTTATTAAATAACTATACTAAAAATTGTAATAAACTCACATAATCATTATTAATGGTGAAGTCTTGTAATTTTATGATTATAATATTTTTGAAATTTGAAAACTGTGTTATCTAAATTGTGTCATACATTAATTGTGGTATTTTTAACTATCTATTAATTGTGCAAACTTATTTACATGTTTTGTATTTTAGGAGAGAAAATAGTGTTGATGATATGGCAGTGAAACCAATTACACATTTCCCAGTTGATTTGGAAAATGAGGTAAATAATACAATATGTAAATTATAATTCAAATTTTTGCATAATTCTTTGTAAAGAAATGCAGTTATTTTGGGATAATATATTCTTCCTTCTGAAAGGTTAAAGCAAGTGTAAGGAAATAAGATTTCTTTGGCATAATATTTTTATATGGAAGTGTCATTATTCATTATGTTTAAAAAATTCTTTAGTTTCTTATCTCATTCCTAATTTATCTTTTCGTTAAAGATAAGCGAATTGTTTTTAGGAAACTGTACTAAAATATCTTGATTATTAATAGAATTATTGTTAATTAATAATTTTATCAAATTCAAATAACTAATTTACTAAGGATGTATACAACTACTAAATAAACATAATGTTGTTAAGATATTTTTATTAGATGACAAACATGAAATTAATTTTTTTAAGTATTTAACCTATTCTACATCTTTTTAAACAGAAAATTGAAGATTTAATAGCATCACATCCAGGTGTGCGGACTGTTACCACAAAGAAGGTATTATTCTGCTTTTAATAATTTGTAAAAAAAAAATAATTTTGAATACTTATTACTGAAATATAGATAAATCTTTAAACCTTTTTAAATTGTATATTATGTTTGTTTGCCGTTTTAGCCTTCAAATTATAGGAACTTAAGTTTGATTTTAAAAGCTATTAAAATGAGCCATCAAATGAGTCATTCATTAGATATTTTGAAATCAAAAAACATTTTTTTAGAATTTATGTTTTCTACATCTTTGCCTGTTATATGCATCTGTAGAGAAATTACAATTATTTTTATAGTTTATGAGATTAAGGTTATTTTTTTATGAAGGAAATTAAAATATAAATTTGTAGAATTTCTGCTTTTAGTACAAAGTATTGATTTATTCTTAATTCTTTGAAATTCAAGCTTCATAATTGTAAATTAATTATTGCAAATAAATATATGGCACTTAAAAGTATGTGCCTGATTTACAATATTTAAGTTAAATAAATAAAGTACATGTATATATTGATTGCATTACTTAAACTTTTAAAGAATGTATTTTTATTATAATTAAAATTTTTTATAAGTTTGGAATTAAAAAATATTCTAAAATAAAAACTAATAAATTTAATTTTAATTATTATTTAAAATGTAAAATTCAGTGATGAAAAGAAAATTCAAAATATTAAGGTAAAACTTCATATCTTTAAAATTTATTATAACTTCAGATATTATCTTGAAAATATTTATTATGTAAATTAAAGTAATTTTATTTTTAAAGTTAGATGAGAACATTTTATTATCAAGTTCCATTTTTATTTTGCAATTTTTGTGCAGTTATAATAATTTTATTAGTTAACAATAATTATCGTAATTTTAATTAAATATAAAAATATTGTGAATGTTTCATTATTTTTGCTATAGGGTGAGCATGGTTTAGGGATAATGATATTGGAAGGCAAACATGTTGAATTGGGCCGAGGAATTTTCATCTCTGATTTACAAAAAGACAGTCCTGCTGAAAAAGTAAGTTCAAATTTAAAATTTATTTCAAAGAAATGCGATTTTATGTTTTATTAATACTTTTAATTAATTTTATGTTTTGAATTTGAATTTTAAAAATTTATTTGTTAACTGTTAACTTTCAATTCAATTTTTAAGATTTAAATATATTTGTTCTCTAAAAAATAAATGAAATCTTTTGTTTTGAAAAATTTGTATTTTTTTTTATTTTTTTTATAAAATTTTGTGTTATTTTTTTTTCCAGTCTGGTTTGAGTGTAGGAGATATGATATTAGCTGTTAACAAGACAAAACTAATTGGTGCTGATTATGAATTGGTATGTTTTTTTTCATGTTTTATTATAGAGAACTATTAACAATAACAATTTTATACAAGTTTTTATAATATTTTTGTAATTATTTTTAGGCTGCTTCTGTGTTAAAAAATGAAGATGGACCGATGACATTTTTAGTGGTAAACTCTCAGAAACCTGCTTCAAGTCCTGTGCACAATGATATAAATCATGATAAAAGGCCTAGAAACAGCTTAGGATTATTACCTGAAAGTGATACTCGACGGAAAAGTAAGATAAGTTATGCCACTTAAATAATCTTAATTTAGTTTTTCTATTTAGAATTAATAAATGAAAAAAAGGGTTAAACAATTGTTTTTGTATTGCAAACACATAGCTTCTAATTATTGATTTTGATTTTTAAGGTAAATTAAATTCATATGTTTTCTTTAGGATATTTGGACTATGTATTCTTAACTTAATTATAATTAATTTATGTTAATTAAAAATTAATTTTATTGTTATTTTTCAATATCTGTAATGAGAATACTTAGAATAATTATTATTATATTGAAAATATTTGTGGAATGTAATATTTTGCATAAAATTTCACCAATTATTATTAAAGCTGCAAGTTTAACTGTTAAGAGAAAAATATTAAACTTCAAAATATTATGAATGACCTTTCATCATTTCCTTTAAAATTAAGAAATTTTGCATTTATGAATAATTTTTTTTATAAATCCTCTGATATATATTTTTTTAAGGTTCTACTCCTTCCTCTCTCTGCCCAACTCCTTCACCGAACAGCTCTTCTCCTTCACCAAATCTACCAGCATGTCCTATTCCTCCACCAGTGGAATTCTCTGATCCTTGTGTGCAATTAGATCAAGTGGGAAAGGAAATGGTCATAGACATACATCGAGAAAAAAATGGTCTTGGTTTGGGAATAGTTGGTGGATCAGATACACCTATTGTAAGTATTCTGTAACTTTTAAATAGTTTATTGTACTTTTATTGGCAGTAAGAAATAATTATGTATTATTTTTAATTAAACTAACTATAAATTATTTTTATAACTAATATTCATTAATAAATTTTTTTCCTAAAATTGGGAAGGCAGCTTATTCTTTAGCTAACCTTTGGTGTAATAGATTGTCACATAAATTAATCTCCTCAAGTATAAATTTTTTAAAGTGAACTCATTTAAAGCTCTGTTTGCTTGATACTAGTCTCATAATTATAACCCCAAGATTGTGGATGTTGGATATATCTCTTCCTTCCAAAAAGGAAAAATTCGCTTGGGCAGAGGGAACTTTTTTTTTTCATTAGGAATAATTTTGATTTTTAAAAAAAAAAAAGAAAATCTAATCGTATACATCTGTTAACGTCCGTGAAATGGTTAAAAATTATTCAAAAAATTATTTTTAAATCCTTCTAAAGCATTTTATTTATTCCCCTTTTTCTCTTTGAAAAAAAGCATAATTTATTATTATTCCTTAATTTTTATTATAAAATTTTGTGGAAAAAAACCTTTCCAAAAATGTTTACTTCCATTTTTCAAAATTGTTTATTTATGGTCTATGAAATAAACAGGCTTAAAAAATTCATATAATTTCTGTGTGCAATGGTAAAAACAACATAGTGTGGATCATATGATGTTTTCTTTCAAATTTTATGGTGCTATTTTGTTAGAAAGAGGATGTGTGTGTTTTGGGAGTCTACTTGTTTCAGCCACAGTTTCCAAAAATTTCATCAGTAGATTGCAAAATTTTGGTAGTACTCACAATTAAAATCCTTTGTTAATATTAATAAACAACATGTAAATATTTTGTAGAATTCAATATGTATATTTTTTCATATAGGGCTGCATTGTAATACATGAAATTTATGCTAATGGAGCTGTTGCTCAAGATGGAAGACTTAAACCTGGTGACCAGATCTTAGAGGTATTTAATACTTACAAGATTTTCTTTAGCTCTATTTTAATGTAAATATAATGCAGTTTATTTCAAATGCATTTATTTTTTTAGGTTAATGATCATGATGTAAGACATGCTGCTCATCAGGAAGCCATAAATTATCTTAGGCATTCTGTTCCTAATGTTAAGATTCGTATTTATAGACATAAAGAGAATGCTGAATCCGAAAGTTTGTCCATGGCCGAATTTTCTGTGGAGTTATATAAAAAACCAGGTCGTGGTTTGGGTCTTACTATTGTTGGTAAAAGTAATGCTCCAGGAGTATACATTTCAGAAGTAGTAAGTTGAATTTTTCTCATCTATATAAGTTAACCTATATCTGTTAAATTAATGTTTAAATTGCCAGCATATTTTGTGATTAGAAAATTGTTATTAATATTTAAGAAACAAACTTGATATTTCATTATTATTTTATTTCGGCTTTCAAAACGCAATAACAATTGATTTTCTAATTTTGACAATTAAAATAAAATTTCTCTCTTAAAATACCTTCTCACCTAAATTTCTTTCATTCTCAAATTATCATTTTTCATGTCATGTGAAGATAAATTTATACCACTGGAGATGAATTATATATAAATTATATCAATTTATACCACTTTATTATTATTTTTACAGTCAAGTTCATTTATTGGTTGTATTCCTTAGAATGCGTAATTTAGTTTAATAGCTGATTTGAATTTGTATAGATCAAAGGTGGAGTTGCTGATTTAGATGGATCACTCATGGAAGGTGACCAAATTCTAGAAGTAAATGGGCAAAATCTAAGGGAGTCTGATCAAGAAGCTGCTGCAGTTTTTTTAAAAGTAAATCTTATATTCTAAAGTTTTATGTTTTAAATTATTTCACTATTTTTAAGGAAAGCTTTAGAATATCAATTTCATTTTTTCTTTTAATTAATTCAGTATTTGATAAAGGCTTACCATTTTAACAGAGATGTATTTCTAACAAGTATGCATGTAGTGTTACATATTATATTCTGTTATTGCAGATAAGCATTTAGTAAAATGAAATAAAATATTATCAATAATAATTTAACTAATAGCATTCAATTAATATGTAAAATTAATTACCATTGCAACTCTATACATTTTGTTAGATTTAATATATATTTAATGCATATATAATATACTTTTTATCTTCAGACTTGTGTAGGAAAAATTAATATGAAAATTGGAAGATTGAAATGTGAAACAAATCTACCCCCAAGAAGATCGATGCACTGAAATTCTGCTTTTAATATGTGTAAGTGATAAATGTAGAATTGTACATTTCAGATCGTTTATTACTTCCTATATTTTTCTAATCACGTGTGTGTGTGCATACTTACGTGCAGTTTCAGTAATAGTTAAAAGTCATATAAATAATTCTGTAACAAGGTGGGATTATTAAATTGTAAACTATAATATTTTTTAGAAAAGTTACATTATAGTTAAATTTAAAAAAAATAGATTTATTAAAACAGTAATTTTTTGTTAACAAAACTATAAAAGATCCACAATTCAATTTCAAATATTGTAGAAACACTAACCAAATCTATTGCGCTAAAATTAAAATTTAACAACTTTACCTTCTAAAGTTATATACAATTTCTATGCATATAGATATATTCTATGTGCATAGAAGTTCTTTTAAACCATGGAGAGTTTTTTAGAAAAACTGCATGTTCTAATAATTATCTTGTGACAAATTTTAATACTTTGGAGAAACTGTATTCTTGCTGTCAATCCGAGTGGCTAACGCTCTGGCGCTCGGTACCACAGGCTTCGGTTCGACTGCCGGCGGTGCCATGGGTGTTTTTAGGGGTTCGGAATCCACTTTAAACTGTAGGTTACGGTCTATGTAGCCTAAAGTGCACACAAGATGACTGTAGAGCGAAAAATCAAACAAATCTCGCTGTCAATTGCATTCAATTTTTTGCGAGTACTAGGTGTAAACTTAAAACCTGATGACATTTTATCTTAGAAGAAAAAAATGAACATCATTTTGCACCAATTTAATTATAAAATTTTAAATTTAAATAACTATAAAAAAAGGGAAAATATAAAAGTAAACTTTAATTTACTTTTCTTAATAATTCAAAAGTTCATTTTTTTCACTGTGATAGATGTGAAAAAAATGACATCCTACTTTCAAGAATTTGTATTGCTGCAGTTTTCAATCTAATTAAAATTAATATTTGATTTTTTAAGTAATTTTCTGAAAAAAAAGTCAAATTTAATAACCACTTGAAAATAATTTGTTAGTGATTTTTTTTAAGAAAATGTACAGTGAAATCGTTCCATTTTACTGAACCTTAACCTGTAAATTTCAACAATGATTCAAATTCTGAATCAATAAATTTACTTATTTTTTTTATTAGTGATAATACACATCATTCTTTAAATAGCTGCTACAATAAGTTGCTTCAAAAATTTATTTCTTGTTATGTCATAATGGTGGTTTCATATTATGGTGGGCTAACCACAATATAGATTTTCACAAAAGTTAATAGTTTTTTAAACTACTCTTGAACTATAAATAAATAATTAAAAAAATAAATAAATAAATGAAAATATCCAGAAATAATTATCAAATTCATTTAACAATGCCCTTAATGATTCTTATTCATAATGTCAGTCAGTATGTGACCATATTCTACTTCGGCTTCTGCAAGTATAAGCTAGTATTTAATACCCATATTCAGTATGAGCCATAATGAAAAGCTGTTTTTAAACTTAAAGTTGCATTATGACAAGATTTACTTTGTTTTAATATTTGATTTAATATCAGTAAATGAAATTGTTTAATTCAGTAATTATACATGTATTTTACAGATGTACAGCACCCAAGTACCTTATTCTGAAATCCTGTTACTATGCAATGTGCAATTTTTCATCCCTGTGCAATGTATGATGTGTACTTGATTTTAGAAATCCATATTATGCAAAAACAGTATTTTACAAATGCATGTTAAAATGAAATTTGGCCATGAATATTATGCATTATTCTAATATAAATCACAAAATATAAGATGTGCTACTTTCAAAAGCTGTACACTGTTGATGTGTGACTTAATTTTATTTATATCACATAAATTTGAGACAATACAAATGTATAACTTAAAAATTTTATACAAATTTAAAATCAATAATTGGAGTTTTTTCTTTATTGCTTACTTACATTTGTTAGAAATTCTTTCGCCTAAAAGAGAAATTAGAATTTTAATATAATGTAGTCCTGATTTTTAAAACATTTTATCAGATTGAAAATCAATAAATTTTCATTTGTGTGATATTAAAGATGTTGTTTTACTTTGGACTAAATTTGATTGACATTTTTTCTATCATGTTTTGACAGATTTTCTTGTGAATAATAGAATGTTAAATTTTATCTACTGAAAGGTTCTCTTGCTGTACAAAATGTTGTTTCTGCATTATTCATTTCAAATGATTTGATAAAATTTTATTTTATTTATTGAAATTTAAAATTATAGGAATAAGACTTACAAAATGATGCTTATATAAATTTTAGTTATTTAAAATAATGTTTAATATAGTTTTTGATTTGTAATATTTTATACTTTAATTAGTTTATTAAATACATATGAATACTGTATGTAAATGATGAATCAAAATATTCTAATGCAAGGAATATTAATTAAGATACTCATGTCAGTTATTTTTAAAAATGTTCATTAAATAAGTACCTGAATTTAACTTATTAAATTCAGTTATTCATTAAAGTTACCAGAACTTAATTTATTAGATTCTTTATAAAAATTAAAGAACAATTAGTAAAAATGTTTAATGTAGGTATTTTTAATATAATTTTGGTGTATATCATTTGTGTGATATTTATTTGATTTGCATTTATGTTCTGAATTCCTTGAATGTTATTAATGTAATATTTTTATATATGGATGTTGATTTTTTGTTTGTTTTTTGTTTATACAGATTTGTTTCATAAGTCATTTGTTCATAACTTTTATAGTTAATTTTGCATTTCAAAAGAAATTCAAACTATTAAATTTTTGTTCAAGTGTTTAACTGTTTAATTAGAATATTATATGTGTATTTTAGAATTTAATCAAGTTCGTTATAAAAAATTGTTTTATTTAAATTTTAATTAAATTTGTTTCATTTTATGAATTGGTTGGAGACGTTTTTTAATGTATAATAAAAAAATGAATGAAATGTAAAGAAAATTTTTACAAATAAAATATAAAAATCTTTGAAAACTGGATATTAAAAAAAAAATTTTATTGAAAATTCTTAACATTTAATTTTTTGAGAGTGTATATATTCATATAAATTTTAAAGTAAAAAAAAAAAAGTTAAATTTAAAAACTAGTAGGATTAAATTTTACAACTTAAACGTTTTATTATGTTGATAACCCTGCCAAAATTAAGTAGTATTATGATAATTCCATTTAAAATTACTCAAAATTTATGTTAAAATTACTTTCCTATTTTTTTTGGGGGGGGAATTTTTTTAAAAGTATTTTTAACTTTAACTGCAATACTTAGACCAAAATGTTAGATATTTTTTGTAAAAGGTAAATAACTTTTTAATAACTAAGGAACTAATTTTAATTAGTTAAATTGTTTGTTAAGCTCTGTAAAAATTTTGAGAATTATATAATAAGAATTTACACAGAACCACAAATACTACTAATCTTCTACAATAAGTTTTATTTACTTATTTATTTACTTAATCTTAATGATTGAGTGAAATAGTTGTCATGTTTTGTGTATTTAATATGATTCCTCTATATTTTAATTTTGATATTATTTTTATTTGTATGTATGTTTTTTCTTTTCTATCACAAATATGGCGTCAAATATTTAGTATTATTTTAGTCATTCATTATCTTAAGCAGTATTTCATGTTAATGCAGATTTCATTTAAAATTTTCCTATTCAACACAGAACTTCAGATAAAAATGCTCCTCAACTGTCTCAATCCCTAACTTGTACTGAAATACATACTCTTCACTCGGCACTGACTTTATAACTGCCATGGAATTTACAGACATATTTTTTAAAGTCTTGATTACACAAGTGCATTTCTATTTAGCATGGTTGTCAGATATTGCTTGCTTGTATCTTAATGATTCAAGAAATGCCGTCTAGAAACTACTAGATATTATTTTTTGTGATCCCACCAATTTGATTCACTTTCTGGCATATTGCTATAGTTATTTTAGACTTAATTCTTATGAAGCAGTTTTACTTAAGAAGTGCTTTAAAAGAAATATTAGGCATAGAAAAGGTGCTTTTTTAAGAAGAAACTGATATAAATGAATCTGTTTTCTATTTGAGAGTTGTAAATAAAATTAACCATTGGGGCTTCTCGTAGATA
Source organism: Caerostris darwini (assembly GCA_021605075.1). Lineage (NCBI taxonomy): Eukaryota > Metazoa > Arthropoda > Arachnida > Araneae > Araneidae > Caerostris > Caerostris darwini. The sequence goes on along the minus strand of BPLQ01011653.1, from coordinate 210,626 downwards.
ATTTAAATTGTTCTTGTTCTTTATATTGCACATGCTTTAAAGTTACTGATGTTTCTATTAGGTGCTATTGCAGGATCAAACTTTGAAGCAGTGCTGTGTATTTAAATGGCTTTAATCACTAGTATTTGCTGTATTTGACAACAAAAGTATGTTCCAGGATGAGGAAAAGCTACCTATCTGTAATATATATATGGCACTAAATATAAATTACTATGTCCATTAACTTAACCTTATGTAAAACTCTAGACACACACTAAGATGTTTAGATTGTCATGTGTAACTTCTTTGAATTTTGACTTTTAATAATTAAATGTGTTACATTTTATTAAAAAAAATACTATTTTAATGTGATTTAATTAGGATATGATAAAAATAAATTATTTCCAATAATGATTATAAACAGCTGTATATAGTTATAATAATTTAAAAATACTTAACCTACTTAAATTCTCTCAAATGTTTTCTTCAAAAAGAAATTTTTAAAATTTGCTAGATTTCTTAATAAGCCACTTTTATTTTGTATTTTATATAATAACATGGAACAGTAAAACTTTAACAATAAAATTGAAATAACTTGAATCCATAATTCTTTTTTTTTTTTTCAAATTATATCGAAATATTTTATGCTAATCTTTTAATGAGTGTTTGGAATAAACAAGAAAATGTTATGTATGCTATTTTATGTTTGAAAAATCATGAAATCTAACTAAAAGTTCAATTCCACTCAACAGTTTACTCAAAGAAAAAAAAATTTTTTTTTTAATGTAAAACATTATGATTTCTTCGTACATAATCCCCAAATA
>BPLQ01011653.1:56175-194092 GCA_021605075.1 Caerostris darwini | reverse complement strand
GATATCACTAAGCTGGAAGTTGATTTTCAATGGAATGATTCATTTTTATTTTGTGTGTGTAACCAAAAATTTACAGTAGATATATGCGATAAAATATCAACGTAGTGATAAATATCAATATATTTTATCACTATCACTTGTGATAATGAGTCGTTAAACTTCATTTTATAAATATCTGAATTGCTAATTTGGTCGAAGGAAAATAATAAAAAAAACTATTAAAATTGTATTTAAAAATAGAATGATTTTTAATGTTTTATATTTGTCACTAAAATAAGGCAAACTTTACCATAAGATTCTAAAATGCATTTTAGGACCGTGAGATGAATGTCAAACTGAACAAATTATAATTTTATCTAATCGAAACTAAAAGCAGTGACGGATTTTGGCTTAGGCCCGGGCCTAGGGGGGAAATTTTTAGGGGCGCCAACATTTTCGAGGCGGCAAAAATTTGAAATCGATTTTGTTTTTTATCTACTGTAAGACAGAATTTTAATGCTTCTTTTCTTGCTTTGACAACTTCAAGATGTCAATATTTAAAGGGTAGACTTATTTTTTAAAATAATTAATCGTGCAAGTAGTAAAATTTAAAATATCTAACTAATAGGTACTAAAAAAATTTTTCGTTAAGTGTAGCATTTGTCTATTGGCGTTAGATTTTTCATAAATTTTTCTTAAATTTAATTATTTATGTGCAGGTATGAAGATGGGCTCAGTGCACTTACATTTTTAAGCATTGAAACACAATGAGTTCAAGAAGTTAAGTATGAGGATGTCGTTAATACTTTCCCACGGATAAAAGCAAGAAACAAATATATTATATGATTAATTAGATAGATATGATTTATTTCTTAATTAAAAGCAATTTATTGTAAATTGTATGTTTAGTTGTTATACCAAATATTTATATATATATATATATATTTAATTCATGCCTAAATTCAATACTTAAATTTAATTCGAATCCATTATTACTATTCGTATTATTATTATACATAAGGGCGTCAAATTAACTTGGGCCTAGGGCGCCATCGAACCTAAATCCGTCATTGACTAAAAGTTAAGCTATACAACAATTTTAATTAGTAGCACTTTTTTTACTTTATTGTATTTTCTTTGATTTTTAAAAATACTGAGATTGTAATCAAATATAAATAATATTGCTGAATATTAATTTTGTTTCAGTTTACAGGCATTTATTTAGAAAAAAAATTCATTCATATTTGAAACAATTAAAAAAAATAATTGGAAAAAAACTTATAATAAAAAATAATTCTAAATGAATAAAACATTCATTAAGTTATAATTAATTAATCAAGAAAAATTTCTTTAATAACTTTTTTTATTTTTGTAATTTAAAAAAAAATCCTGTTTATTCAATAATAAAATCAACACATAAATTTAGAATATTTCAGCAAAAAAGTCTTTCTGATAAAATAAAGCAATAAAAAAGCTTGTTATCGGCAAATACATGTTGAATTACAGATGCAGAGTGGTGGTTCGCAACCTTTTTTAGTGAAAGGACTTTAGAGGACCCTCGAATTTAGTGAAAGGACTTTTAGAGTTGTGGATTCCATCATAAGTCCAGAATAGATGCTGTCGTATTCGTTTTATCATCGTTTGTCAATTAGGTATCAAACCTCACACAGTAAGTAAGTACCACTTAAAACGTACTTCAATATAACAGCAATTTGAAAACACAAATTGATTTTAAAATAAGAAATAAATTTTAAGAGCAAGCTCGACTTACAAGTGATTATTGCAAAGCTTCAAAAAATTTGCTTTTGTAGAACTGCAAGAAGAAATATAAGGAACAGAATGCTGTTAAATAGTACAACAGATTACATTATTACATATTACAGCAGATTATATAAATTATAAATGCTATAAAGACCCATATATTATAAAATTTATTAAGACAAATAGATTATACTGGGCTGCTTATGTATTTAGAATGAATGATTTAAAGCCTGTAAAAAGGCTCGTTTTGGAAAAACCACAAGGACAAAGAGGAAGAGGACGACCCAAGTTGCGATGGATAGGCGCAGTTGAAAAATATTTTGCTGTGGTGAAGGTTAAGAATTGGAGGGCCATTGGCCCCCAGAAGAATGCATGGAAATCTCTTCAAAAGAAAGCTTTGGCCCACTCTGGGCTGTCGTGCTATTGATGATGATGAGCTTATTATAAAATAACGCAAAACTTTTAATCAATCTAAAAATTTCAATCAGTATCGCTTAGCAAATTAGCATATATATTCAATTTACATTTCTTAATGTGTATCATGTGTCTACATTTAAAGTTTGTTAATGACTTATTAAATCAGTCTGAATAATTATATCTAAATATTTTAACAATATAATTTATATGACTTTAAAAGCCCGACCCGGGGCTCAATGGCAACGTGAGCCGCTGGTGAGCATTAAGACGGATGTTCAATCCGCTGGCGGTTCAAAAGACGAAGAGACTCGATAGTGTTTGTGATGTTCAGCCTCTTACCTTGTTAGTCAGACTACCTGGTGGGAGTTTTCCCGGGTTTTCTACGATACGCAAATGCGGGGTAGTTCCACCTAAAAGTTCCCCTAGAAGTCCTCCACCGCTCTCCTTCTTCAGCGGCACGGAGCTAAGTCAGACTTCTACCTATGGGTGATCACAAAAAAGCTGCCCATCTCTTCCCTCCGTCCATGAGTAGATTACTCATGAGATGTCGTCCCGCACTGCAGGTCACTGAGGATTAGACACACACACATAATGATTTTGAAATCTATATTTTTTTTATAGATTATCTATGTTCAATTATTATGTTATGGTTATTATTGTTATTCAATTTATGTTCTTTTTGCAATATAAAAATAAGTCAGCAGTACTGAAATTTACTACTTATTACACAGTTTTCAATAAAAAAATTGTTATGACCCCGTTGACCTTCTTCATTATAAAATGTCTTAGTAACTTTTAATGGTTTAATCAATTTCGAGGGTTCTGGCATATTTTATTTTTCGCATTAGGAATATATGAGTAATAGTGGTTAAATTAAAGCATTAGTTATTATAGTTATATATTAACTGGTGAATATTATTTATAGTAGTAATAAATCCATTTTTTAAAAATAGTATAACAACTAAGTACATATATTTAATTTCTTTTTGCAAAAACAATAAAACATTTTCGTCATCAATCATTAGATTAGTCTGTATCAAAGAATTATTTTTGAAAGTCTGATTTTGGTGTGATTTGATAACAGCCAGTTAAAAAAGAATTATAAACATCCACTTGCATTCATTGGGGATATTTTGTTAATAAGCAGCAGTATATGATAATAGAAGATTATAAGTATCTTTCTATAATCTCAAATAGCGAAGTGTTTAATTTAATACTGTATTTTTTTTTTTTGCTGAACATAGGTCGGTCTCGCATTTCATTTATGTATTCCACAAACAGCCCACAGACGGATAATGAAGGGAGAATCTTGCTTTCCGAAAGGATTTGTAATGGTAACTGACTCGGATTTATGTTACATGATATAATGTACGGAAAGTTCTCACAAGGCAGCCTCAGTGTCAATGTGAGACGTTTACATACGCTTGTCGCAATCGTTAAAGTCTCTTCGTTTCTGAAAGCAGTTATAATTATAATAGTAATAATAATAATAATAATAATAATAATAATAAAATAATGTGTCAAAAAGAAAGAAAATGCTGCCATTGTGCTCTTTAACCGAAAGAAAAGTTCATGACTTTATGAGACGAAATATCACATTTTTTAATCAATTTCTTTCACTAAATTCGTAATATAGTTTATTAAAAATTTATAAAACAATGTATGATTGTTTCAGTTATATATTTACAGAACAATATTCGAAATTTATGAAATTTGATTCCAAGGTGTAGTCTAAGAAATACATATTCATATTTTCTATACTAAAATTTTACAGATTTAAAAAAGCTTGCAAAATTTTGAGTCTGTTGCAAAATTTTTTCAAATTCTCATGTAAAGCTAATTAGAATGAAATACTAATTAAATACTCCAAAGAATTCGAATACATGTTGATAAGAATCTTTCTAAATAGAATACGTTCAAGATTTCTTCTTATCAAAATCAAATTTTTCAAGGCAATTCATTATTTGAGATTTTGACACAATACTTCTGAGTTTATTATCTAAAGACTGCCCTTCTGATGAATATGACCAATAGTCTTCGAAACTGTTCGCCCCCCCCCCCCCTCCCCCTCCTTCCTGTTCTAATGAAATTCTGTATTCGTTAATTGTGAAAAACGAAGGGCGTCGTGCTACACGTCACTAGTCAAACGAAAGTAAGTAAAAGCGATTACCGCCAAGCGCACTGATATTACAAACCAAAGAGTCGACCTGCTCATACAATCGAAGCAGCACAGATACGACGAAACACTCGAGAAATAACAATACTCCCCGGTCTTATCTCGAAAGAGAAACGCTGCCTTTGTTATCTGCTTTCCCCGGCGGTGCAAAGTCTCCTCTGGAGCTTCCTTTACACCTCTCGAATCGATTGACACCCAGTTCTCGTGCGGAATTGCCGAGAGTGGTGCAGACGATACAGGAAAATAAAAAAAAGCACTTTCGCCAGTACATACGAAAAAAGGAAAAAAAAGTAATCGAAAATGACCCAGCAAGTAATCACAGGCAGTCCCCCGAAGAACAAGGAAGAAGCCATCAACAAATTGTTGGAGAAAACTGGATACGAAATCACCAACGAAAATGGTCAGAGAAAATATGGACCCAAGGACCCTAACAATATGCCGATTCCTCCCAAAGGCAGCGAAGTGTTCGTGGGCAAGTTGCCCAGGGATGTCTTCGAGGACGAACTGGTACCTCTTTTCGAACAAATCGGGCCTATCTACGAAATGAGACTCATGATGGACTATGGTACCAGCAACCGAGGATTCGCCTTCGTTACATACACGTGCCCCGACCATGCCAAGAAGGCAATTGAAGACTTGAACAACCATGAGATTCGCAAAGGTAGGTTCATTGGGGTCTGCAAATCAGTTGACAATTGCCGACTTTTTGTTGGTGGAATACCGAAAAGCAAGACAAAAGAGGAGATTCTGGAGGAAATGCAGAAGGTGACTGAATTTGTGCACAAGGTCATCCTCTACAGTAGCATTGCAGACAAGACGAAGAACAGAGGCTTTGCTTTTGTGGAGTATGACAATCACAAGGCAGCAGCCATGGCTAGAAGAAAGCTCATTCCTGGTAAAATTCAGTTGTGGGGTCATGATATTGCCGTGGACTGGGCCGAACCGGAACCCGATGTTGACGAGGAGACAATGTCTAAAGTAAGTTCTTTATTGAAAATCTATTTCTATGGTATATTTAGTTTTTAATGGTGTGTTTAAACCATTTTGATTATTAGCTCTAAAGTAATTTTGGCCTGAAACGGATAAGAACTTCTCAATTTTGTTCGGTCTATAATCCGATTATAGTAATTTTCTTCTATTATAACCGAATAGTGAAATAATTGTAGTTATATAAAATTGAGGGCCAGTTCTTTAAAAGTTTTGCTAAGAAATATCTTTAATCTTAGTTACACAAAAAATTCTACAAGTAAAAGTAATGTCGAGAATTAAAATCTTTATACGTTTCACAGTTAAAATATTTTTAAATCAAAGAACAAATATTATACATTGAAACGAAGCTATAAACGCATACATCGATAATAATCATAAATGGGCCTGATGGCCGAGTGGCTAGCGCTCTGGCGCTCGGTACCCAAAGGTTTCGAGTTCGAGTCCCGGCTTTAACATGGATGTTTGTAGTGATGCGGAATCCACTTTAAACCGTAGGTCCCGGGCTTATATAATCGTAGAGCGTCTTTATGGTTTAGCCAGTTTTCAGCTCCCGTGATTCCTCGCTAAAGGGAAGCTACATATTACCCTTAGCCATGGTCCAGTCACCTGCGACAGGGTCTTATGGACCTGGAGTAAGCTTTCCTGCACCAGGATGATTAGTAACAGTATAATCATAAATTACGGGCCGTGAAATAGAACTATAAACGTGCAATACTGTTTTGCCCAAAATTGATTTGAGGATTTTATAAGAATCATACACTAAATTAAAAGCAATATATAAATCTTAATACTCATAGTTACATGGTTGAATTTTTATTAAGCCTACGTAAAAAAGTTAATTTGATATTTCACAGTAACTTTAATTTAATTTAAAAGCTTTTTGTACTCTTAACAATTGAAAATTTATCTATTGATAAATAAAAAAAATAATGTCATCGTAATTTAAATTTTTATTTTCTGTTTCTGAATTTCAGAATTATAAGAATTAAAAATTTCTTTAATCTATTATTTATAATGACAACGGTTTTCAATAAAAATTGGAATCTTATTTTAAATTATTGATCGACAACTTTTCTGTATATTTACGGTTAAAATATTTTAGATTAAAGCACATAATAAAAGTTCAGTAATAAATGTTTAAAAATGGTTTAGATAAAAAAAATCGAATGTTTTTGAAAAGTATTTATATATTATTAAAAAAGTCATAACTGAGTATAAGGAAAATCTATTTCGGTATAAAAAATATAGAATACACAATTGTACTATATTGCTTCAAATTGCTTTCAAACTTAGTATGTTTCTATGCTTATCTGATTTTCTTTATCAAAAAACCCAAACTCAGTTCATAGTAATTTAATCTCAGTTTTGCCTGACGACTTTACTTAAGGATAACGCCCGTTCTGTATTTAGTCATTTTGCAAAGATAAAATAGTCATATATATTTAACGGGGAAACTGTAATGATGTGCAAACGGGTTCTTCTGTACGCATGTTTGTTACTGAACTCCTCCTAAACGGCTTGACTGATTTTGATGAAATTTTTTGTGTGGATTTGACAAAATATGGAGAATGTTTTTATGCTATCCTCTTTGTTGTAATCGCTATGAAAATTGGTAATAATATGTATTCGAGTATGGAAAATAAGTTCGCGCTATCTATTTTATTGTTACTTGCCATCAGATGGTGCTGTAGCATTTTATCTTATATACAGTTCAAACGATATCCATGAAAATTAGTATGCACATATATTTGAACGTGGAGAATATATTCGCGTTATGTAATTTTCTACAATGCATTTTTTTTTTGGCAGGGCAACGTATGACGGGTTTTGCTAGTATATATATATATATGCACTTCTCTGCGGTTTCACTACCGAACTAATAGAGAGTTTTTGCATACCGTACGTTAGTTACCGTAGGACGTCCGTTAGCTTTTTCTCCCTAGCGCCCATGCTCATAGGAAAGTCCTACGGTATGCAAAAACTCTCTAATAAATAGTTAAAGCTTCTTTATTAATTATCTTCAAATTCAATGATTCAGCCTTTTAAAAGATTTATTTGCCCCTCCATCCAACCTACAAAGTAATTGAATATCATTTCCTTTTTTTTTTCTCTTGCTTATACCCGAAAAAATCTTGTAATAAAACTGAATTAGTAGAGCGTTTTTTTAGAATATTTTCTTTAGAAGAAAGAAATCATAGACTATCCATCTTGTGTTTAATTCGTAGATGTTTCTCCCAGAAAAGCCTCTATCACTGGCAATGAAATATTTTTTCATTTTGTTCCATGTCATTGCACATTAAATTATGAGAATAAGAATCACAGCGTCTTTATTTCTGATAATTACTATCACAAAATTTCCTTATATGATTTCCGAAACAGATAAAAATTAAATCCTTATCCGTTAGTGCTCATAGTGCGTCATAAATATTCAACGAGAACAGAAAATACATCTTCGATTGCTCATATATTTATGGAAAGAGGATGAAGTATTCTAGTTTCGCTTTGAGTAGAAAGTACTCTTCGCACTAGACACAAATTTACAAGGGTGTGAATTCCCCCCATGCTAGATTTATTGCCTAAATTTTCACCCATTTTGGTATTCGAGTAATGTAGCCTATTTGGGTAGCCTTGCACTGATGTTTTATGTCTAAATGAATAATCTTTTACAGTGGAATTTTTTGAATTAGCCAATCTTAATGATGATTCTCTGCAATTTACCTCATACCTTATAAACTGAAGCAAAAGGAGAAATTCCAAATAATTCACCTACTTTGCGTTGTCGATTAAAATTCAAATTTAATTCATCTGGCAATTTTTGGAGAATTACTGGGGACAATAATTTGCTATAAGTTTCTGCAGGCACGCCAAGTGATTGCAGAGATCTTACTTGAATTTCTATCGCATCATACATTTTTCTCAACCCTATGACATTGTTACATGACTTAACTGGACTTATTTATAAAGTTTACGCATATGTGATGACACAATTATATCCGTGTGGCCAAATCTTTCTTTAAACAGTTGACTGGATGTATCAATAATTTTGATCTGTAAGTGAAAGTCCCGATACTGCACTTAGTGCATCTCTTTTTAAATAGGTTTTCAGATGTGTAATTTTTTCAATTTTTGTTAATGAGTCCTTATTATGAATAGCAACTTCAAAAAGATTCCAAAAATCTAAAAAATGGTTGCAATCACCATAAAAAGTTTGTATATTTAAGGCCAGTTGGCCATCAGGTGGCATTCCTAAAGGCAGTATTATGCCCATTAAAAGCTAATTGCGTTGAATTATCAATATTTATCGCGTCATTTGTCTTGCTTACTTGAATTACTCCTTGTGGTATATAAAGTTTGTAAACACCTTTCAATTTTAAATTTTTTCTCAATACCTTTATCGTATTATCCTTCACTAGAAGCTATTTCAGTCGCTATATTACTTATTACAATTTTTAATTGTATTTTTACTTCTAACTTAATTAAGTCCTTTAATTTCTTCGTGAACTCAGATTTTTAGCTCAAAAGCTCATTAATTTTCAATTCTTTTGTGTTTCCTTCCAAAATTTCGGTACCCAACGCCTTTTCTATTTTAGTTATGTGTTTACTGAAATTCGTAAACATTTACTTTTCTCTATAATTTGCTCTATTTTTTTAAATATTAAGTAAGTCAATAAATTGGAACAAAGACAAAACTGGTTATACCTCAAATTTCAGCGCTGTACTTTCTACTTATCCTTATCCAAAACATTTACAGCAATTCTAATACAGTAAATCGAAGATCACGTCCGGGTCACCAAAAAGATGTGATGAACCATCGCTACTGAGGGGCGTGTTCATGTTCATGCACATGTTCATACACATACTTTTCAAAGATGACTCCAATTTGTTTTTTCATTATTTTATTTTAACATTAACACAACAACATTTGACAACACACATATAAATCTGTTATCCATTTATAACATAATTTACAAATTTGTATATACCGATTCCAAATGAGGTTTTGCTTCAGAAAATTCAAATTCCAATCTGATACATTCCCTCATCGAATAGAGAAGACACGCGATATGGTTTTCCTCTTGTATGGATTATTAAATACCCGTGATTCGAGTTGCCATATACTCCCACCCGAATGAAGTAATTTCCATGCACAATTTCCTATTTATATTGTTAGAGAGGGGAATCGGCCAATTTCTTCAGAATAATAGAGTTTTTGCATACCGTACGTTAGTTACCGTAGGACGTCCGTTAGCTTTTTCTCTCTAGCGCGCATGCTCAGTTTCCTATGAGCATGCGCGCTAGAGAGAAAAAGCTAACGGACGTCCTACGGTAACTAACGTACGGTATGCAAAAACTCTCTAATAATGATGGCTTCAACCCGTTGTAGTTGTCATTCTGTTTTAATTTCTTCACAATGAATTCAATTGAAAACAATGGTCTCATTCAGATTTACATCTGATTATAGTAAAAATATAGAATCCTGTACACCTTGCACCAAATTTGGGTCATTTTTCCAAGTAAACAAAGACTTTTACACGTTTACTTATGTTTTGCTGATCTGTATCCTCAGTTTAACCATTTAATTTATTTAATTAAACATTTACACATTAACATTGCAAAATGTTTAATTTATTTAATTAAAAATTTTAATTAAACATTTATTTAATTAAACATACACTCAAAACACAAGAACCTTTCCTCCTCTCAGCAGGGTAACATCTTACACGCACATCTATCACACACACACACACATATATATATACATACAAGGAAGGTCCAAACTTGGTTGCATAGAAGATGTTGAGGAAAACTGATAAGAAAAAACAAAAACAATTTGGAATAATTTGGCCAAAGATGCCTGTCAACGTTAAGATAAACTGGAATAATTCGGAAGGCCTTAGTTACGCTTTCGTTGTCACAACATCATTGGCGATGAAAATAAAATAAGAGTAATTTAATTATACTAAAACACTTTTAGAATATAATATGCAACAATAACGCATATATTTTTCCCTAGGTACGTTAAGTAACAGTAAAATGCATTATAAGCTATAGGAGAGTTAAAATTGTATTGTTAAAAATTATCCAATGTGAATTCTGATGTTGTTTATGTCTAATAAAAATCCCATGCGATAAAAAATAATCTGTTTTTTCCATTAATTAACTTTAAAGTGTGTTTAACGTGTGTGTTTAATTAACGTGTGTTCAAAAACTCACTGCATAAATAATGTTGATTTCCTTTCTCCTCCCCCCTCCCCTACTTAATAATATTTCCTTGTAACAGTGATCTTGTTTGATCAGTCCCAACAGTGTTTATACTACTATATAGATTAGGACTGTCTTCATGTTTATTGCCCTTTAATATCGACTTTTTACTGAAAACATATAAAATATACATTTTTTATCTTAAAATAATAGTTATTTTAAAAAAAACATCATTTTTTTTAAATCATAAATTTTACTGAGATTTTTGTTTTTATTTTAGTAGATTCTGGAGAAAATAATATATAATTATAATAATAATCAATTTTAATATAACCATTTACAAGATTTTCGGTTATAAAGTTTATCCATCTACAAAATTTGAGAAAAAAATTATGATTTATTTCATTATTAAACTAACCAAGCAAATTCAGCTTGAAAAGTTAATAAATTAGTTAATTTTTATTGATAGAAAACTCAAAAATATAAAGTTCATATTTTTTTTTAGATACTGATAAAAATTAAAAATCAATGTTTATTAAATTTTGTTCAAAACTGTTGTATTACTAATACTAGATAATTAAAAATAATTAGATAATTATAAATAATTGAAGAAAGTCAATAACTAATAAAGTAATTGACTTTAATGTTCTATTTATATTTATGTAACAGATATTTTATAATTAATAAGAAATTGTATAAACAGTTTCCATTATTTACTTTACATTTTATGATATTGAAGGATTGACAGTAAAAAAATTAATTACAGATACTATAATTAACTCATCGCTGATATGAATTTTTATAGTTGCACAAACTTTCCAAATTTAATCTTTCAAAAACTATTATGCAAATGTTTAACTATTTTTTTAGTTTTATTCTGATAAACATTTTAAAAATACAGCTTTTATTATAATAGTTATTAAATCCAATTGGTTCAAATACAATAATTAATTATTAAATACTAGCATGTTTTAAATATTGAAATTAATCTATACTATGACTTCTAGATTTGTTTCACATTTATTATAACACAACTATTGATTGTTTTTATTAAAGGTAACATTCTATTTAAACTTTATTTGTTGTAGTTGTTTCTTATCCACTTGTTAGACAGCATCATCTAGACCAAGTCCAAGAACCCTTGTGGTCTCATGGAAGGAGAGAAAGGGGGCAGCTTCTGTTGTTACGGAGCACCTGTAGGTAGACGTCTGATTTGGCTACGTGACGCTGAAGAAGGAGGGAACTGCCTTCCGGAAAGACTTTTTGGGGGGACTACCCGGCATTTGCGTATCGTATGGGAGAAAACCCGGAAAACTCCCACCGGGTAGTCCAACTAACAAGGCAAGATGCTGAACATACCAAACGCCATCGAGTCTCCTCGTTTTTTGAAACAGTGCATACAGCAAAGTTGCCAACGGATTGAACATCAGCCTTAATGCTCACCAGCGGCGCACGTTGCCACTAAGCCACGAGTTGGGAAAAAAAAAAAAATTATTTGAAATATAATTGCTCTTAGATGATGATAATGTTATACCGAGTTTTATTTTTTTGAAATTTTTTTATATATTTTTATTTCAATGTTGGACATTTCATGCCAGCTCTTTCTCCATTGATATGGCAGATTTTTGTTGCAGATTTAACATTTCTCAGGGTTGTGTCACAAAAGCTAGCTATTTTACTTTCACAAGAATAGTTAAGTTTTCCGGCAGGACGTTCTGAGAAAACCGATCCGTACTTGTTTGTCTTAGTATAGGAAATCTGGAAAATGCTAATCATGCAGTCTGATTGGGAATTTTCTTTTTCAAACAACGATAGTAATAACGTCCAGCATCAGCAAAAATCGAATCGTCATCTTTTTTGGTCACTGGGTCACGATTGAAGTTTTTCGTGAATTTGGAATTTTGCAGATATTTTTATAACGTAATTTCGAAGATTTTTGATAAAAAAAATTGTTTACGATATTTGAATATAGATAACACCTCTTCAGAGATAACACGAAATTGAAACTGACTCATGGGAAATGTTTCAAGGTCAAATATATAAGCTAAAATGATGGAATTATAATCTTCTTTTTGAAAGAAAACTGGCAACGAAATTCGATAAAATTTTAAAACTCTTTTGTGCAGAACAGTTTTTATTGATAATCTTTGCTTTAACATTTATCATAAAAGCTGGGTAGATTTTTTTTTTTTTTTTTTTGGATGTGTATTCATATGAAAGATAAAATGTGGAGACGTATTTTTAACAGAAGATTCTACTTTTAGATTTAACTTAGATTATACATTTTTAAAACAATTCAGTAGGTTTAAACCATTGCGCGCAAAACAAGACAATATCGTTACACGACCATTTTTAATGTTGTGGCCATAGTACAATTTATTTTACAAAAAGGATAACAAATGAATTGATAAATTTTATTTAAATTACCTATTCGAGAAAAGCATACTAGTAATAAAGATTTTTTCTTAAATCATAAAAATTTAATATTTTAATAGATATATAATATTTAATAGATTTTTAATTTAATGATTAATTAAAAGGTTTAATGATTGCCCGACTCATGGCTCAGAGACAACATTCGATGCTGGTGAGCATTAGGGTGGAGGTTCGATCTACTGGCGGCTTTGTTGTAGACACTGTTTCAAAAAAACCAGGGGATTGGATGTCGTTTATGATGTTCAACATCTTGCCTAGTTAGTCGGACTACCTGGTGGGTGTTTTGCACGTTTTCTCCCATATGATACCTAAATGCTGGGGTTGTTTCTCCTAAAAGTGTTCCCGGAAGGCACTACCCTCCTTCGTCAGCGATACTGAGCAGAATTCAGACTTCTACCTACAGGTACTCCATCACAACAGAAACTGTCAATTAAATGGTTTGCTTATAAATTTACGTTAGGTTTAAACAAATATTGGCGAAAGTAAATTTTATAATTTTCAATTTAGTATGTGTTTTACGCCAAAGTATTTTCGTAATATATTTTGTAGATGGATAAACTGATTAAAAAACGACACGTGAAGTTGTAAGCATGATATTTCTTACGATATTTGGAGTTATTTTTTTGAGAAATTATATATATATATATTCGTCGTAAGATTGATTAAAGTAGATTTGTTGATGGAGTATTTTATAATTATGTCGTTTTTTTGTTAAGTTAATATGGAGTAACTGAAAAAAAAAAACCTTTCACATAGTTATTAGTTATTCTCTATTTATTATTAAAGAAAATGGATGCTTTTATAATGTATATCTTCAACAATTAAATTATCAAATATACTATAGTGTAATATGTTTTTATTTAATTCAATATAATTCTAGCTAATAAGCGCTTTCCTTCTTATGATTATATCAGTTTCAGTTAAAAAATTCGCCCATTAAAAAACCAAAACTTATTCTATGGCAGTTTTATTTATTGTATAAAACATATAATGGCAAAGTTTTTGCATTATTTTTTATGCTTTGAATATGGTATGAAAAATTTCTTGATATAAATTACAATATGAATATGAATACTAAAAACTAATTTTAAATTGAAAACGAACCATGAATTTTATTTGTAATTAAATATTATAAGATTAAGTTAATAAGGTGAGTAATTTGATATTTGTTCCTTAAAAAAATCTTATTGATTTCTTTTCAATATACAGAACTAAGAGATATTTTAATATATATATATAGACAGAGAGAGATATATATTAAAATATCTTCTAGTTCTGTATATATCAAAATATCAATATCAATATATACACTGAAGTGACAAAAGTCATGGGATACCTCTTAATATCGTGTCGGCCCTCCTTTCGCCCGGCGAAGTGCAGCAACTCGACGTGGCATGGACTCAATAAGTCGTTGGAAGTCTTCTGCAGGAATATTGAGCCATGCTGTCTCGATAGACGTCCATAATTGTGAAAGCGTTGATGGTGCAGGATTTTGGGCACGATGATGTCCCATAAATGCTCGATGGGATTCATGTCGGGAGATCTAGGTGGCCAGATTATTCGTTGGAATTGTCCAGAATGTTCTTCAAACCAATCGCGAACAGTTGTGGCCCGGTGACATGGCGCATTGTCATCCATAAAAATCCCATCATTGTTTGGGTACATGAAGTCCATGAATGGCTACAAGTGATTCCAAGTTTTGCTGAACATAATTTTTAGTCAATGTTCGGTCCAGTCGCATGGGACCAAGTCCATGCCATGAAAAAACAGCCCACACCATTGTTTTTTTCCACCACCAGCTTGAACAGTGCCTTGCTGACAGTTTGGGTCCATGGCTTCGTGGGGTCTGCGCCACACTCGAACCCTACCATCAGCTCTACCAACTGAAATCGTGACTCATCGGACCAGGCTACGGTTTTTCCATTCATCTAGGACCAACCGATATGCTCACGTGCCCACCAGTTAGTCGCTGCAAGCGATGTCGTTCTGTTAATCGAGTCGGTCTTCTGCTGGAATAGCCCAAGAAAGCCAAATTTCTCCGCACAGTTCTAACAGACAAGTCCCTTTTAATCCCAATTGATTTCTGCGGTTATTTGACGCAGTTGTTGCTTGTCTGTTAGAATTTACGACTCTTTGCAGACGTCGTCGGTCTCGGTCGTTAAGTGCAGGCGGTCGACCACTGCGCTGTCCATGGTTTTTGCATTATTTTTTAAATTTCATACTGGGCAAAATTTCTTGACACAGTGGATCTGGGAATGTTGAATACTAAAAACGATTTCCGAAATGGCATGACCCATGCGTCTAGCATGAACTTTAACATTCCGCGTTCAAAGATTGTTAATTCCCGTCGTGCGGTCATCATCACGTCAAAAAAATCTTCACATGAATAACTTGAACAGAAATGAAATTTTAATAAAGCACTGCGCATTTATACCTGTTCTACGCGATGCTACTGCCATCTGAAAATTTGCATATTGCTATCCCATGACTTTTGTCATTTCAGTGTATATATATATATATATATATACTTTATAAAATTTTATATATATATAACTCTTTTTGATTTAAATAAATTTTTATTTTTAATTTATTTATTTAGAATCAAAAATATTTAAGATTAAAAAAAAGCTTATTTTACAAATTTTACCACTAAAGATAATTTTCATTAATTAATTTTTGTATTATAATTGAATTGATTCCAATAATTTTTATTTTAACAATTTTAATAATAAATAATTTAATTTCTTTTTGTTGGACATTTTTCTTCACTTATAAAAGAATTAAAAAAAAAAAAAAATATTTGTAATAAATATCATATTTCCAGATATGTATTACAAATGTATAATTTGCCATTCTTTAAAATAAATTACGTTTTTCTTCGATTTTTTCTAATTTTAATGTTGAATTTATATAACTTTTACAACGATATTTGTTTTTATGATATTAGTGCAAATAATAACTTTATTTTAAGCACTTGATAGCAGTTTTTATTTCAAATTTAAAAAAATAAATAAATAAAATAAAATTTGTATACACATATGTGCGATAATCATTATATAATCTTTTCATTTTTAGTTTAAATTTTTTTGTTTTGAAAAAAAGTTATTATCGACACTCACTTGGTATAAGTTCTTTTTATATCGTAAACCTACATACTTAAATTTATATAGATGTATTTTATAGTAAAAGAAAAATGTTTGCTGAACAATAATACAGTTAAATTATTGTTTTAAATAATGATAATTGTAAAGATTAACAGGTAATAATAATTTTTTAATTATTTTTTCTTCTTTAATGTTTTCCTTTTTAAGAGGATTATAAATTAAAATTTCTAATTTCTTATTTCTGAAAAAAAATATTTCAAATTAATTTTTTTAAATGTGTCCAATTTTTTAAAAAAAAACAACATTTTTTCTTTATTTTATTTCTAAAAAATATAAATATGTCGATTCTGTGTGAAGTAGTTTACTGGGTAAAATATTTCATAGTTTTTGCCTGGTGTTGGAGAAGTTTTTCCCTTCATAAAATAGTATTAACATTTTCAATCAACAGAAATTACTTTGTATACATCTTTTTAATTGGAGTGACTTTTGTGAAGTAAAATTCTTCTCTATTATGCACTATTGCATTTCATATTGCTGTGATATTTGAAGACAATATTGATTTAATTAATTAGACGAATTGATATAGAACTATTTTGCCGAATATTATATCAAAATAAATAAAAAATAAATAAATTCATTTTTAGAGACTATTAGTAGAAGTTACGGCCAAATCCCAAAATAGGGATCGTTGGGATTTGGCGACTTTTTTTAGGCGCCAACTAAGCAATAAATTGCCAAATGTGATAACCCGGATTTTTTTTTGTATTATTTGCAATTCACTTCACATACAATCGTAACCCTTTTCTTGGCACATTTTGGCGAGAAGAATTTTTGACGCCAAATCCCAGCGGTACCTATTTTGAGATTTTGCCGAAGTTATAACTTAAATGAGACATTACTTCAAAATATAAAAAAATCTAAATGATGAAAGAATAAGATAAAATTATTTAAAAAAAAATGGCGGACTTGAGCTTAATGAAATAAACTGCATGTTTACTTTTTTGTACATCGTTTGTACCTTGTGTTCCACTTATGTATACATCTCAACGACAATCGTGAAGGACAGACATTGTTTTCCTGAAAAATGTAGAGGGTTTATCTTTATATAGAGATAAATGTCCCACATTTGCATGTCGTATAGAAAAAATACCATCAGACAGATGAACTAACGTTAAGAGACCTTCAGCAAGCGCTATCACTTTCATTATCGAAGTTTATCAAAGTATCAGCAAGCGCTCATTATCATTATCGAAGTTTCAGCAAGCACTATCACAATCAATCAGTTTACTAAAGTATAACGACAACAGGCGTTACCAGCTAATCTGGGCCCAATTTCATATTAGCTGTGGTTTCGAGTTGAGTTTCTGCTATTCTTTGGGAAATAATTTGATGCATGATAATAAATATATGCTGCTTACTACAAAGTTATATTAATATTAAATCAAATAAATTTCATATTACATAAAAGAAAATAATAATTTTTGTAAAAGCATAGGTTTGCGTATACAAACCAATTTTTACGAATAATTAGAGTCAAATAAAATCATGATAATTTTTTATATCATTTATTTAAGAGATATTATTTTAATACCATTGCGAAAGCATAAGCTAAAAATTGCTTTAAGCAGAAACAACAATTCGACAACGTTCTTGTTAAAAAAATGGATGTTTGACATCGTGTCATCATGTTTTTATTAAATATTTGTTTCAAAGTTATAGGCAGATTTATAAATTATAGTAGATTCACTCTTCCTTAGAGTACACTCAAGATTAGTGCTGCATTTGGAACATAAAAAAAAAAGAATCGTTGTTCTTTACAGATTTTTTGTATCAAATTACTCATATAAAAGATCAGGAGAATATTGATACAGCTAGTAAGACCATGAAATTATTATTTTAAATACCATATTACAATTTTCTTTCTATTTTTAATACGCTTTTATTAGTTTCACCTGTATGTTTGTATGTATGTATGTATGTATGTATGTTTGTATGTTTGTATGTATGTATGTATGTATGTATGTTTGTATGTTTGTATGTAACTCACTTTTTGGGCTCGATTTTGGGACTGATGGCGCCATCTACTGGCGAGTCAGTCAACTGATCCGCGATCGAATTGCGCTCTTCCTATTGGCCGAAAATTTCGGTGGCTAAAAAGAGGCGGATCTCAAAGGCATAGGAGTGCGATCGTGTCGAATTGCGCTCTTCCTATTGGCCGAAAATTTCGGTGGCTAAAAAGAGGCGGATCTCAAAGGCATAGGACTGCGATCATGTCGAATTGCGCTCTTCCTATTGGCCGAAAATTTCGGTGGGTAAAAAGTATGTAAATTTAGCGGATAACCGGCCAAGTGGAAAACAAACAAAGTAAAAACATGAAAAATTTATAGTTTAAAAAACTAAAAAAAAATATGCTTTTAGAGTTAATCAGACTAAAAGTAAAAAATAAATTAATAGTTTAAAAAACTAAAAAATACGCTTTTAGAGTTAATCAAACTAAAAAGTAAAAAATAATTGTTAACATAAGAATAAAATGACTGACGAGAAAATGAATGTCACTGTTCTAAAAGCGTGGGGTGCTTTGTATGACATTTTTAAACTAACTCTGCATTTAGGAATGAAACTAGTGAGAAATTATAACGATTGATATCGAGCACCCCACGATTTTAGAACAGTGACATTCATTTTCTCGTCAGTCATTTTATTCTTATGTTAACAATTATTTTTTGCTTTTTAGATTGATTAACTATAAAAGCGTATTTTTTAGTTTTTTTAAACTATTAATTTTTAAGTGTTTCTTTTTTGAAGTTTTAATACATTAATGCGATTCCCGAGATCACTTTAATTACCACGCCATATTTAAACAATTTAAAAGCTATTTACTTAATTAATTTATATTCCGTTTCAAATTATTTTATAAAAAGATGTTTTATGATTGGATAAAGCATATAATAATGACTAATATTTTTTATCTATACTCAAATTGATTGGCTTAATTAATCCTTTTGGCTACGTGATACTAATCAAAATCGTTTTAAATTTTACAAGAATAATGAACAGCGACTTTGGGATATTAAAAAAGCTTATTTCTTTTTGTCGTATGTCCTTTAATACTAAAGTGCGTATGTATTATCAGTTAACTCTCAAATGAGAAAGGGGAGGTATGAAGCAGGCTTTGTCCGCAGAATTCCGATAGCATTGTTTCACATTTGTTCAAGAGACTGCTAATCTTATCTTCTTGCAGTTTCAGTGGATTCTGTGCTATTAAGACAACCATCGAGTCTTCTCCCACCCCTTATTTAGATTAAAAACGTGAAGAGTTGGAAAATCTCATTCTTATTATTAAATTTATTTTTATCCAAATTTGTATTTTGGAATATATTTTATTTCTTTCAACGTTCATTGATCCATCTCCAAAATTTCATTGTGGGCAAATACTTATATCTTAATCCTTAGGTTATTAAACTGTCAAGTTCCAAAGTAAAGTAACGCCATTTGTATACTACTGTGTCCAAAAGAATTTTGAAGTCCATGTTTTTGTATCCCCTTTTCTTGTGAACCAAGAACTACATTCTAAATGGAGCATTCTTTCTACACCGAATGTTACACGTCCAATGTCCATGCTAAATTTGTTGAACCTAATGTAACTAAATTGTAATGTAAAATGTAACTAAAAACCTAATTTCACATCAAGATAGTCAAGCTCAAGGCTAGATAGGAAGAGAAAAAATCCAAATAGATCTTAGATTTTAGATATATTCATAAGACAAGATATATAAGTTGAACATGATGCCATTTCTTGTAACAAAGACAGACAAAGCGATATGGGCAACATCGGTACAGGATGCAATTTCTGGCAACATGGGGTTAGAATGCAATTCCTGATTCACAGAGTGATGGGCAGATTAAAAAAAAAACAATAAAATAATCCTCAATAGGAGGTAATTTTTCAGTTCCGTTTCCACCCTGCAATTTTTTTGCATGTCCATTATAAGTCTTTAAGCAGATCAGCGACATTGGAATTAAAGTTTTCTTTTTCGTAGAATTTTCTTTCCTACGCCATGATTATTCATTTGACCGAATTTCGTGTCATTTCGATAGTTAGATATTGTTGCTTATGATTCATAATTAAACTGTTTAATATCAATTTAATTATGGCCATCAAATATGCTGATGATAGTACAGAATTCGTATCTGTTTATTATCTGTATGCGTTAATGTCATTTTGAAATATTTATGAATAATATATATTATTGTTTAACTGTGAAAAATATATTGACTTATAAATGGTACCATCATAAACCCCAATACTAACAAAAACATTGATATGGCAGGGAAACAAAATTTCAATTTTTCACTTTCCACTGCTTAAAAGCCAGATTATATTTCTGAAAATTAACAAGTTACAATTACTAATAAACAAGTAAATAATTTTGAATTGCTATATATTTTAATGCTTTCATTTCTATATTACTTGCAGGTTATTAAATAGTATTTTCTTATAACAAAAATTATATCATTAGAAACTAGTGATTTTTTTTATTAAAAACTTTATTATAATAATACTTAACATTTTACTTTGAAAAATATTTGTGTATTATCTCATGCATAATAAAAATATAATAAAAGACCTGTTTTCTATTTTTCAATTTAAAGCATTTCTGATATTTAATTTCATTAAATTCATTATTAAAAACGAGCTTTATATTTTAATGCATTAGTTCCATTCAGTTCTCAAGTAAAATATATTTGATATAACAGTAGAAATGCTGTATTAATTAAAAAATGACGGGATACTTTAAAATTTCTATCTATCTGTGATCCTTTGAAAATTGTTACATTTAAATTACCTACGAAATAATACCACACTATTAATTGTCAAGTATGATTTGTGATAGATTTTTAAGGAGTCTGAAATCTTCCAGTAGCTGCATGCACACACATTGCATCCGTTTGTTAACGATATCGTGTTTAGGTGAGTCAGAGTTAGCTTCATCCAGAAATAAAAGTTACCATTACCTAAAAAAATGACTTTTTGATGCTCCCACAATTCAGAACCTACACATTTATTCGGACCATACCAGGCAGAGACACTAGATCTTTATATTCTGCTGGTTTTTCGGTTTTCGAAATGACTTTCTAAGTACATTATCATTTCAGGCCCATCGCTTGCTTTTGACGTCTATAAACAAAATAAATTGCTAATGTCTAGATCAGGGATGGCCAACCCAAATGATCTTGCGGACAAATTTAGAAAGGCCTCCTAACTCCGCGGGCCGCATATAAAATTATATATCCCCATCTTAGATTTTGACAACAAGTCAGGCAGAGGCACTATAGACATTTTTGGAGGGAAAAATTGAAAAATTAAGTTGTTATTATTGTGTTTACTTTTATTCTTATTTGTAAACATAGATAATATAATAATAAGGATACTAGACACACATTGTAAAGAAATATATAACACTAAAAATGAAATATAAAAAATATATAAATATAAAGGAAATAAAACAAATAAAAGAAATGAAATCATTAAAAAATATTTATTTTATTAGTGCTATATTTGTTTGCGCAAGAATATTATTTTAAAATCAAAGTTAATTTTTTTCTCATAATTTCGACAGTTAATTTTTGAATCAATGGATACACAAATAATGTATTTTTTTAATACATTGGTTTGCACTACCTTGGCCATTGTAAAATAAATATATTTTTTAAAAGTGTGATACATCTCACGGGCCGGAAAAATATTCAAGGCGGGCCTCGGGTTGGCCACCCCTGTACCAGATCTTTCTATTCTGTTGGTTTTTCTGTTTTCGAAATGACTCTCTAAGTACAAAATAAATTGCAAATGGTCTAGATCATGTTTATGCATATGGCTACTTAATTGAAATGGTTAGTATCATAAAATTCGGTTTTTGTTCTCGTAGGTAACAGTCCTGTACGTGAGGAATCTGATGATGAACACGACGGAAGACAAAATAAAAAAGCTTTTCAGCCTCGACGACACACTCAAAGTGGAGAAGGTGAAGAAAATGAGGGACTTCGCCTTTGTACATTACAAATCCAGAGAAGACGCCGAGACAGCGCTGGAAAAACTAAACAGTAAGAATTGAGTTAGTAAAATTTTAATAAGAATAACGGCAAAGTTCTTGTAAATTTGAATGTCATTTGAATGTAATGCAAGAAAAAAATAAATAAGAACATATGATTTCGAACAATATTTAATTACTGAGTTAATAATTAAAAGAGTTAATGCATTGGTTTTTAAGGAGTTCGCAAATGGGTTGAAAAACTACCCAGCATTTGCGTACCATATTTGAAAAAACCCAGAAAACTCCTCTAGGTAGTGCGACTAACGGGGCAAGATGCTGAACATCTCAAACACCATTCAGACTCCTCGTTTTTACAAACAGTATCTACAGCAAAGCCGCCAGCGGATGGAACCTACGCCCTAATGCTCATCAGCGGCGCGCATTGCCACTGAACCATGAGTCGGGCTATGTCCTCGTGATTTTTTTTTTTACTGTTGGGTAACTGATCTCTGCTCAGAGAATACGTATACATGAAATTACTTTCATCTGAAAACAGATAACGGACAACGCGACACAGCTGAGATATAATCACTGGAGTTACTATACAAACAAATTCTTGGTCTAGAAATGTCAAAAGATTTAACGGATATATAGAATTATTTTGTAATTTTTATGAAGAATTATGCTACAATTACTAATAGTTAATTAATTTACTAAGATTAATTATAACCAGACTTCTATAAAACATAATTGAAAATATGGAATATAAACAGAAAATTCCTTTTTTTCTTTTAAACACTGTCTATGTTATCGTTTTATGTATCACATAGATATTTCTGGATTTTTTTCAGACATTGACATTGATGGCAGCACAGTGGAAGTAACGTGGGCAAAGCCTGCAGACAAAGTGACGAGGCCTAGGTGTCATGCCAGGCCCAGCCAACATCTCATTCCAGACGTGCCCGGAATGGCACCTTTCTTGTACGCTGCACCACCAGGATTCGATTATTCCTCGCACATGCCTTTTGCCAACTGTCCTGGGTAAGTGGCTCTAAATGTGTTGCATACATCTAAACTATTGAATTAATAACACGATTATGAAATCTTTAGAGACGTTTTTAACTCTGTAGGCTTGGTCAACACACGGCGTGGAACTGTTCTGAATTCGAGCCAAAATAAAATTCTAATTTTCGTTAAAACGTTGGGATTTTTATACAGATATTAATTAATTTTTGAAATTCTAACAACATAAAAACAATTCTAGAGTACCGAAGTTATTATCTTATTTAAATAGCAATTTTCATTTCCTGTTTTTATTTTCCTTTATTTTAAAAGTCAAAATTTCATGGATAGATTAATGGTTTTTTTTAAATCTGTAGGAAAACTAATCAAAGGTTACTATCCTACAGCTTTTTTTACTTACTTGTAGATATTTTTGATAATTTATCTTTTTGGATATTTTAATTATTTTTGCTTAATAAATACCTTTAAATTATATACATTATGTGCTGGCCAGATGTAAGATAGGAGTTGCTAGGAGTATGTAATAGGAGAGAACTAAAATACTGTCTGTTGTCAATTGTCGTAAAACCAATTGTCAATTTGTATTTGTTGACATCAGCACAATCACTTCACAGTGCTTCAAGAATGATGAAGAATTTGAAAGAAAGTAGGACTTTTCATTCTAAAGAATTTCCCCTAGACTATTCAATAAATAGACTGACTAGATTAGACAATTTCCACCAGAATAAGAGAAGACTATTTCCCCCGCCCGGTTCCTATAATTTTCAATTCTCATCGTAAGTAGTAAAAACGAAAAAAATATTAGATTTTATTCATTTATAGCATTTTATTTGATTTTATTGATTGTTATTTGAGAAAATTTAAAACTATATATTTAAAACGCCAATAAAATATTTTATTTCAAATACCAATGAACCAATCTCCTTTTGTTGCATAGAAGTACAAAAAGAGGCTTACGGATGTATATATATATATATATATATATATATATATATATATACATCCAACTGTTATATATATATACACCCAACTGTTATATATATATACACCCAACTATATATATATATATGATATAACAACTTTCTTTTTACAGCTACAAAAATCATTGTTATACATTCTCACTGCCACATTGATGAATAATAAATCAATATTTATTACATGTATAATTTCTATTGATAGGAGAGGTGGCCTACTACATCGAATTCCTCCTTTCCGGGGCAGAGGAAGAGGTGCAGCAGGAATGCGCCGCTTCCGAAACTTCATACCCAACGCAAATCGGCCGGGGCCTTTCAAACCAGCAGATGTAAGCACTGTCTTTCTTACCACTCAAATTGCATTTTGTATTCATTTTCGTGTGAGACGTAAAAGCCTAGTGATAATAAGTTGGATTTCCGAAAGTTCTATGTTAGGATTAAGCACGATAAATCCATAGTTCGAAAATGTCTTTCAGGATTGAGATGGAGGGAAGAGAAGATAATGCGAACTTATAATAGTCGTCAAAAGTGGGATGATAAAATATGGGTGCAATGTTACAAGCTCCAAGAGAGCACCAGAAGTTTATCCCATATTTGCCATTTTAAGGGTGGATGACTTCAGGTCTAAGCACGTGGCACTTAAAAACGACAGCAAATACCATTATAGTCTATAAAAAATAATTTATTTGCAAGAAAAGTGAAGCGATTGAAAAAAATCCCGATTTTATTACAGATTTTGTGTTGAACTATGAAAAAAAAATACATAAATATTCTGAAACAATTACTAAATTTAATGTTGTAGCATTTTCGTTTAATATCAACATAATTTAACGAACCGTTCTGGTCTATTTTAAAATTAAAAGTTATTAACTTATGTCACTTTAACAAGTGCCATCGGACATTTTTTCAATCGTTTTACTTTTCTTGCTAATAAGTTGCAAGGCCTTATAATTTATAAGAAATTAGACTATAATGCCATTTGGTGTTGTTTCAAATGCCTTGTGATTGGACCTGAAGTCATCCGTCCTTAAAATGGCAAATATGGGGTAAACCTCAGGTATTCCCTTGAAGCTTGCAATGGTTACCCATATTTTATCATCACAAATTTGAACGAACACGGCCTTTATAAATTCTCATTATCATCACTTTCTCTATAAGAAAAGCGAAATTATTTAATGCTATGAACGTTCATTGTTTCGATGTTGTCTGTTTGAATATCTACTTTTGCATGCTGATACATATGCGTAGCCATTATCCATAGCAAGATCTCTGTGGAAGCATATTTTTTACTATAAAAGCAACAGGTTGGAAGAAGAGGAAGGACAGAAGAGAAGCCATTCGTGAAGCAACAGGTTGGAAGATTAAATGGGCCTAATGGCAGTGCTACCAGCTACGAGAGAAAAACCGTAATTAATTTAGAATTTCATTGGATCAGTAGTGCATACTATTAAATTTATCTTTTTACTTATGATAAAAACTGTTATTCCTTATCGCACTTGGTAGACATCTAGACCAAACCCACGAACCCGTGTGGTCTCATGGTTGAAGGGAAGCGGGGCAGCTTCTATTGGGATAGAGCCTCCGTAGGTAGAAGTCTGACTTGACTCCGTGACGCTGACTTTTTTTACGAGGTAGGGTTGTCAGTCCTACGCCCAACGCTCTACAATCGTATTATACCAGGACGTACGGCTTAAAATGGATTACGAACCACTACAAGCATCCGCGGCACCGCCGGGACTCGAACCCGGAACCTGTGGCATCGAACATCAGAGAGCTAGTCACTCGGCCATTCAGGCCCAAAACTGTTTTTAATAAAGGGAAACAAATATTTTTTTCTTTCAGTTTCTTAGAAATCTTGTTTTTAAATTTTAACCTAATGGTTATAAATTTGGGGGCTGATGGCAGAGTTGCCAGTGTTCTGGCCCTCGGTTCAAAAGTTTCGGTCTTGAATCCCGGAGGTACATCCCGGTCTAAAATGACTGTTGGGAGTAGGGCTGTTATCCCTACCCCATAAAAGGAAAACATCTCCTCTCCAGAAATCCGGCAGCAGGCAAAGGGCCTTGGCCCATCATGGGGCTGTTGAGCCAATGAAGAAGCTTATAAATTTAACTTAATCTATATTTTAATAAATTGAATATTCAATTTTGAAGTACTCAATTAGAACGAATTCAACTGAATATTGTTCCTCCCCTCATATTTTATCTGATGAAAGAGAAGCTACAGCAATTCATTTTTTGAAGATATACTATACATCATAAGATGATGAAAATTGTCGATGAACTTTATAGAAAGACGGAGAGTTTCAGAGATTTTATAACATTTTTAAATCATCAAACATTTTATTTTCAAACCTTTCTTTCCGACATTTTATTACTCCTGAGTGCTGCTACCATTATTTATTTTAGATCTACATTCATTGAGAGTGGGCGTTATGCACAAGTCGTATCTCGCAGTACCAGAAAAAGCTGTTTAAGTAGCTGATAACAGCTTGAGTCACGAAAGATAAAGACATCGTTTTAGACTTTCGAAGAAGCATAATAGAAGAATGGAATACTTTTAGATGATTAGAGGAATATCAAAAACTTTTACAGATACTAGATTAGTTTCTTTGAATTTTTACAAGATTAGGTCTTCACTGAAATTCTATAGTAGAGATTAAATGTTTTCAAAGTACTTGTATGAATTATACAAATACTTTCGATTGTTTTAGGATAGTTAAGCTTCAATCATTTTATTTCTTAAATATTCTGAAAAAAATCTATAGGATATTTTAGAGAATTACGATGAATTTTTAAATACTTTTCTTGTTCTCAATTATTATTTTGAAAACAATATTTTAGAATAAAAATTGGAATCCACCATTCAGAAATTTTAGAAAGAGGCTTATAATGAAACTTTATAGCAAAAATAATTTTCCACATTTCATTTTTTACTGCATTTCATTGAAGTCTGGATTTCAAATTTCACACTGAATACAATTAAGTATAAGTTATATTAAGTATTACGTTGTTTAATTTAAGCAAAAATGAATATTGCATTAATCAGTTTATTTTATTTTTACGGGAATTTTCGGTATTATAAGTTAGTGTTTTCTACATAATTACAGTACTAGCATTTTAGCAACATCTAATAGTATTACATTAAGACTAGTCCTGTAAAACGCTTGATGTTAATTTTGTGAGCATGTATGAAGGTTTTACATAGATATTAAAATTACCTATTATAATAGTAGAAGTTTTCCATTTTTCTCTTATATGGCATGCAAAAGAAGTGCAATTATTACTAAAAACCTTACCCTTCAAACTAATTGAAACACTTCTTCATTGGCACGACAGTCCCATTGTGGCCCAAGGCCGTCTGCCTACTCTTCAAGAGAGGAGATGTTTTATTTTTACGGCATAGAATTATCGGCCCTATGTCTAACGCTTTTACAGTCATATTAGACCCGTACCTGCTTTTAAAGTGGATTCCGAACCACTACAGACACCGCCACCGCCGGGACTCAAACCCGAAACTTGTGGCACCGATCTGCAGAGTTCTAGACAGTCGGCCATCAGGCCCCTAATTGAAACACTAGATCACTGATATTAAAAAGCCCAATTTTGGCTTTTCTGAAGCTTTTAAAGAAAAAATAACGTATTCGGATTCTTCGTTTACTCAGATAAAAATTAGGTTATAATAGCATAAAAATGGCAATGATAATTACTTTTTAAATATATTTACCGAAAATCTTTGTGATTCTAGCGTTAATTTTTATTATATGAATAAAAAAATAAATAATCTGTAATTTCCTTTTTATCCTGTTTGTATTTAAGATAACTTCTTTTAAACTATATAAAACTCCATTGACCCTTATTTTAATGTTTGCTTACTAATAGGCATTATAAAAGGGAGTAATAGTAAATAAAATAGCAATAAAAATTCTATAGCTTTGAATAAACCATGAAAAATGATGGCGCAAGATGATAAACTAGTATATGCGAAACAGCATAATCATTGATTTTTCATTGTAATTCAATTTATTACAGATATTTTTAAAACGTTTATAATATGATCATTCATGACCGAAGATTAATATTTTGTTTTTATTACTTCCAACAGGTAGCCATGGCGGGTCATTCCTCTCACTATGGTCAATATTCGTCGAAAAAAATCTCTGAGAAAGGAGATCAGTACTCTCATGAATATGTTTACATGCCTCTACCACCGAATGCTGATGGTAAGACCATTTCTTCCTGGAATTAATTATACAATTACCGTGTAAAGTCTTATAAAAATATTAAAGAAAAGATATAAGATATAATTACCGATCTTCATGATTTTGAAATGCTGATCACAAAAATGGCATGCAAATGCGAAATCATTTTTTTAAAGCGAAATTGTATTTTTTACTATTCTAATACCATTGTAATTTTACCTAATGTTTTCAAATTTAAAAAAGATTGAGAGACACAAATATTCTTATTATGAATACATGGACTATGTTTGTTTAGAAAGTAAGCATCTGTAGTTGAATGTACTTCACATCACTTCTTCAAAATAATTAGATAGAAGTATATTAAAGGGTACAGTTAGCCGTCTTTGTATGTCTTATACAAATGCCTCATAGTATATAACGAAAGCATTTTTCGTATTCCTTCCAAGTGGACATTAAAGAATCATTATGAATCTTATGATGGAATCAGCATAGTCATTATGCTCAATGAATAGTTCTGAAGTTTCTGAAAACAAACCATCTTATTAGAGATAGACTTGACTAGAAATATCAACCAATGTAGTGAAAATATTTGAATCATATTCAATTTCGCTGTTAACAATATGAGATTCAGTTATTTTACTCTAAAAAAATTTATTTAAAATTCTTTACAGCAATGAAATTTTCGTCACAAAATGCTATCAGAAATAGGGGCATTTATTCTTGGATATCCTGACAAAGAAATTTTTATTCTATTAAAAAACTTGAATAGTGTTAATGATGAATGAGGAATGAATAATCTTGAATTTAATTTCTTTTTTTACACTTTATAACTTTAAATTAGAATAAAAACTTCTTAATTATACTTACCATGTTGTCACTAGAAATTTATGTCAAATTTCTAAATTATGAATTTATTACAAAACCTATAATTGGATAATGTTTTACGTAACTGTATGTCAATGATACTTTTAATTTAATGACTTTTATTAATAAACTATTAAGAAACACATCGAATACCTTTAAAAATATTACACTATGCAATTTTCTTCATTTTTTACCTTAAGTTAGAAGTTAACTTTAAATTTTACATTGAATTAAAAGTATGGAAGCAAACAAAATTCACTTAAGAATTGCACAGGCAACAAATGCTATCTAGAGAACATTGTTGTAAGAATATGAGGTGAGATACAAAACCTACTTCACACATGCAATGGATTCTTCGCGAGTAAAAATTAACATTTTACATACCATAACTCATTGACATGTATGGCTCTGTTAAATCACAGAAATGGAGGACCATTTTAATCTATCATATCTCAATAGATAAATGCTTTCCACTTTGCAACAACGATCACACGAAACAAATATCTTCACTCTTCAAAAGTTGGATTCTGATCGTAGCCAATTAGTATTGGCACTTACTAATGAAGAATGTGTATTGCAAGGAATGCAATGGATTTCATGGACACGCATTCTACTGATTTCGCAAATAACAATATTCATCAACGCCTTATTTAGAGCATTTCACATAATTGAAAATAACACCCTTTTATCTGCAATCGGTACATGCAGAGGAATCCTGTGATTACAGTAAGAGCGTTGAACTTTGCTGTTTTTACAATAAAAAGCTACTTCTCAGCAAGTGTTAAC
This sequence comes from Caerostris darwini, assembly GCA_021605075.1. NCBI lineage: Eukaryota > Metazoa > Arthropoda > Arachnida > Araneae > Araneidae > Caerostris > Caerostris darwini. The sequence continues at coordinate 164,150 of BPLQ01011653.1, read as the reverse complement.
AAGAACAAGAAGTAAAAGAATAATCTTAGAATATGAAGTTGCTTTATCATTTGAGAATTTCATGAACTTTTACGATTTACATGTGGATACGATTCATGGATAGGAACTTTTGAGCTAAACTTCTGTATAGCTATCAACGAAAATCTAAAATAAATATTTTGAAAAACATTGAAAATTCTTGCTTGTCCTTTTCATGTTACTTTAAAATGGTCTTGTACTTCTTGAAAACGTTTACGACTTTATGTTTATTTTGTTTCTGTAAACCTGATTTGGCTTTTTCCTTTTGTAGATGTTATTCTCTATAGTTAATAAAAAAACAAAATTTAGCTACTCATTTTGACTTAGGAATTATTGTAATTCAAATTTTTAAAAGAGTACGATATAAGCCATAAAATAAGAGTCATTAATTGTGCAAAAACTTATGATTTAAATTTAATACTTAATTCAGATTGATTGAATATCTATATTTATCTATATATTTATTTTTTGTAGGTTTGGATCCACAAATGGCAGTTGCTGGACCTCCACTCATGTCTCACAATCCCCATGCACGAGTTGGACACGCTACTTACATGTATCCACCTCCTGGTAAAAAAGGCTAAAAATTTTTTTAATTTCTTCCTAAAAAGTCATTTGGTCATTTTTTAAATTTCGCGTGCAGATTTTTTTGTACTAAATATGCGAATTATTAAGTTTTCATAGCTATTTAATGTTAACTTTGGTCATGTCATATATTTTTACTGCTTAAGTAGCATACTGTAAAACAGGTAAAAATTGCAGAGGGTTTATTTATTTATTTTCCATTTTCGATTCAACCAGTTACCACACTGCCGAAAGCTTTATAACCAATTGGACGATTTCGAAACTGATTACATAATCTGCCGTACCTAGGAATCGGTTACTACCTGCACCATATAGATACTGCTGTGCAAAGTTGCTAACAGTAATGATTACTGCAAATAACACAAAACTTAAATGAAAGCTCTGTGAGGTTAAGATATTCTAATGAGAGGCAGATCAGATAATGTGTTACATATCCGAAATGCTAAAAATGTATTATTGTCCGCCATCCAATGTTCTATAATTACTTCTAAATTTTTTTTGCTGGTGGAGGTTTCTTAGTTAGGAAGAGTTTTCTAAGTTATGTATACATCAATCGTTAAGGCTTCTGTCTTTAACTATTAACAAAGAATAATTCGCATGGAGTGGAGTTATGTCTGTTCATCATATGCGTGTCACATTGTCTTCAATGAAGAAATCCATTTCAGTCTTAAAGCAAATGATTCTTATATCTGTGTGTGCACGTGGTTGAGCCAACACTACCAAGCAGACTTTGTTTACAATGGTTCAAAACTATCTCCTACAATAGCAAGTCACCTCTAGTTTCGAACTTGGATAGCATATGTAAATGATTTTCTGCAACGTTTTTCATTTTTCATAATAATAACTTCGTGGTACGCCATTTTAGGGTAGTTTACTAATGGGATTATTCCAGGCTCCATCTGGCTTGCGTATATCTTTGGAGTATCTTTTTGGTGCCAACAAGATCATCAGGGATTTTTTGTCAATTTAACATGTATGAAAAATGGTAACTAGCCAGATTTGAGCACCCCAAATTGTCATAGGGACAACAATTGAGGAACACTTGTCAAAATATAAGGAATCCATCACTTCTTACACAGATGTATATAAGCATTTATACTACAGAAGTTACGATGGAAAGTTTAACGGAAAAGGAACTAAAGAAAAGCTTCACTAATTGACGATGTGAGCATTTAGTAAGCAACTGCTAGCCATTAATGGATCCTAGGATCTTGAATTTTTAATCATTTCATTACTTGTTTATGGGATACGTATATTTTCTTTCAACAAAAACAATCACTTTCTTTTATTTTGGTTTTTTCCTTTCAAAATAATGTGATTGTGTCTCAAGTATGATAAAGTATCTTCTTTATTTGCTTTAGTGTATAGCTATCTATAAATTCCATTTGAGATTTCTGCAGACACTTATTCATCTTTTAGTATTAAAAATAAACTTCCAACTAAGAATTTGAAGCAAAGTTTTAAATGTATCTTTTTAACAAACATGGCATTTTTTTTTTTTTTAAGTTTTGCTGCTTTAACTTTCTGTTTTAAAAAAATACTTATAGTAGATATATAAGTAATAAATCATGGAACAATAAAACATTTTAAAGCATTCTTTAATTATGCAATCAAAATTCAGATATTCTGAATTCTATTATTTAAATGGGTTTTTGTTTCAACTAAAGCAAGAATATAAAGATGCTTTTAACATCAATCACAGAAATAATAAAAAACTATTGTAAACTATTCTTTATTACATTAAATAAATCAGATTTTCCATTCTCTGACCTCTATTTGAATAATGAACATTTCGATTTACAATAGGTTACTTAAGTTGAATTATTTTCATAGTTTTTCATGCTGCATGTCTCAGTTTATTGCTTCGAATAGGACTCATTTTATTATTCTGACTAAAAATAACCTCTGAATAAATACGATAACTATGAATGGCCCAGACTTTAAAAGTATTAGTCATTTAAAACTATCTTGATGTCTTTTATTTAAAAACTCTGACATATTTATTCCATAAGAGAGATTTTTTTTATTGAAATTATATATAAATACTTTTAAACTAGATTTATATATAATTAGATTATAATATTAATATTTATATATTTTTAGATTTCACTGAATCTATTGCTTTATAGTTCTAGACAGGAATTATAAGAACGATTAATTATTTAAAATAGCAAGTGATTAATCCATTTCAAAATCTTTTGGAATATTTAATTATTCTGTCAGAAGCTTTTTACTGAAATTATATAAATATTTTAAATTAGATACTAAAACTATTGTTCCAGAGTTCCAGAAATGAACTACAAGAACAATTAATTATTTAAAGTAGCAGGTGATTAATCCGTTTCAAAATCTTTTGGAATATTTAATTATTCTGTCAGAAGCCTTTTACTGAAATTATATAAATATTTTAAATTAGATAATAAAACTATTGTTCCATAGTTCCAGAAATGAACTACAAGAACAATTAATTATTTAAAGTAGCAGGTGATTAATACATTTCAAAATCTTTTGGAATATTTAATTATTCTGTAAGAAGCTTTTACTGAAATTATATATAAATATTTTAAATTAGATATTAAAACTATTGTTCCATAGTTCCAGAAATGAACTACAAGAACAATTAATTATTTAAAGTAGCAGGTGATTAATCCATTTCAAAATCTTTTGGAATATTTAATTATTCTGTAAGAAGCTTTTTACTGAAATTATATATAAATATTTTAAATTAGATACTAAAACTATTGTTCCATAGTTCCAGAAATGAACTACAAGAACAATTAATTATTTAAAGTAGCAGGTGATTAATCCATTTCAAAATCTTTTGGAATATTTAATTATTCTGTAAGAAAGTTTTTACTGAAAGTATATAAATATTTTAAATTAGATATTAAAGCTATTGTTCCAGAAATGAACTGCAAGAACAATTAATTATCTAAAGTAGCAGGGGATTAATCCCTTTCAAAATCTTTTGGAATATTTAATTATTCTGTAAGAAGCTTTTTACTGAAATTATATATAAATATTTTAAATTAGATACTAAAACTATTGTTCCATAGTTCCAGAAATGAACTACAAGAACAATTAATTATTTAAAGTAGCAGGTGATTAATCCATTTCAAAATCTTTTGGAATATTTAATTATTCTGTAAGAAAGTTTTTACTGAAAGTATATAAATATTTTAAATTAGATATTAAAGCTATTTTTCCAGAAATGAACTGCAAGAACAATTAATTATCTAAAGTAGCAGGGGATTAATCCCTTTCAAAATCTTTTGGAATATTTAATTATTCTGTAAGAAGCTTTTTACTTAAATTATCTATAAATATTTTAAATTAGATATTAAAGCTATTGTTTTATACTTCTAGAAATGAACTACAAAAACAATTAATTATTTAAAGTAGCAGGTGATTAATCCATTTCAAAATCTTTTGGAATATTTAAAGTATATAATTATAATACATAATTAAGACTAGTTGTCTCAAATTAAATGAAAAGCATTTCTTCCAAATTTTCTCGAAGTGAAATATTTAAAATTTTATTTAATAAGCTTGCAAATATTTTAGGAAATAATTGAAGAATAGAGCGTAATATATTTTCTTTTTCTTTTTAGGTTATGATGAAGTGCCTTATTTTGCCTATCTTGCTCCAGGACCTGTTTCTGGTTATTAAAAGAACACTAAACCGAAATAAATGCACATTTTGACAAAAAAAAAATCATTAGTCATTTGACATTTATATTATATACCTTATATTTATAGTTCTATATTGTTTTCATGTATTTTATTTTCATACCGTGTTTCTTTCCTTTTTTTGTTGCTTTTTCACTTTTTTGAAAGCTCAAATGAAAAGCAGTATTTTCAGTATCGCACATTTTAAACTAAATTAGATTGAAATTCAATAAACTCAAACAATAGATTTTAATTACATATAAAAAATAACCTTTTTTAAAAACTTTTAGCTGATTCTGAAGAATAATGAATAAAAAAAAATTGTTTATAAATATATTTAGTATTATTGTCTAAAATATAAAAAGAAATGGGTAAATGCTTTGAGAGAATTTATTTATAAAATAATAGAATGCAATTTAAAAAAATAAAATCATAATTAAAATGTATAGTTAACAAGTAATATAAAAAAAAATTTTTAAGTCAATTCCTTTTTTTTCCACTATATTGCAGAAAGACCTTTATAAATAAAGTTTAAATTTTCTCTTAGATCTGGCGCCATCTATTGGTAGATACATTCAACTTAAATCTAAGAAAAACTAAAATTAATTAATTAATTAATATTTAAAAAAAACTGTATTAACATCAAGTATCATTCATTGCAAGTTAAAAAAAATGTATTTGAACTTGAGCCGAGGAATAAAAAGTATTTTATTAACGATTGAAAATTTGAACACGATATATATATCGAGTGTGTGAACTAATAGTAGGAATTGAAAAAATAAAGTATTAGAAAAATTCATAATATTAATTTATAGTGATAATAGAAGAGACTTTTTAAAAGGACATATTTAAATTTCATTTTATGAATCTAATATAGTTTAAGAAGTGTGTATGAAAAACTTTTAAGCTTATAAGTTAAAACATTTGTATATTTATTTATGCTCAATATGAGGATTGTGTTTGTATTATTGTTAGAACTGTATTCTTGTTGGAATATTTTTGTTAGCGTAGACATGACATCATTGTGCTAAAATCATCAGGAAGATCGAATGTTTTGTTCTGGAGAAATTAAAGCAATTTTTGATATGATATGCTGTTTGTAAAACTGACATCAAGTAGAATATGAGCAAAATTATGACTGAACTTGAAAAGAAAATTGCTGTTTTGATGCATTGAAAAATTATATTATTGAATGAAATGAAGAGAACTTTAAATAACGATGAACAGAGTTTTTCAGTCCTCTGTTAAAGATTTATAATTCTTTCCTCCATGATTTGTGCAGTGATGGTTGGTTTGATTAGAGAGATTAATATAGAAGGTTTCAATTCATATTTATTTTTCAATTTTCTAATGATGTTACATATATATCTGATTATATTTCTGAAAATATTTTCCTTACGAATGTTTATTTTTGTACTTTTTGTTTTCTGTACCAATTAACAACTTTGATTTCAAAACACTTGATTATGTTCGAATTTTGAAAACATTTTTCTGAATATCTAATAAATATTATTCAGCTTTCCGATACTTAGAGTAATTTCATGGAGAATCAAAAAGAATTTATTTTAGAATAACGTGAATTCGATGTAATAATAAAAGATTTTCCGAAGAACTTTGGTAAAATCTGCATCTTGTTTGTTTCTATGTACGTTTCTCATGTTGAAATGGTGTTCTTGGAACTGAATAAAACTTCTTAAAGTTGTTTTTCTTGAAACCGGTGTATTTTATGTAGTTCATATTATAAATAAAGTGCTAAAAACGAAACATATAATAGTCCTATGCTGATTAATGATTATTCCAAAATACACAAAAATTTTTAATACATTTTTTTTCATCAAAATATTTCGATATATATGAATTCATTATTTTTATGCATTTTTTTTCGTATGAAATATGTAATTGATAATTTAAAATATTTTCGATGACATAAAAAGTTAGAAAAAAAATAATCATATACTATTGTAACCATGCTTCCTCCTACACACTACCCTGTGGCGTTCAGGAGAAATGGTCAGTCGACCTCGTCACTCTCACTCAAGAGGAGGTATAGCGCACCCGCGCGCTTCTGTTGAGAAAAGTTTAGTTTAAAGTCTCTCATCCCTAGAGGAAATATATTTAGCTCTTCTCGGGGAATTAGTTAGCCTATAGACTCTCTTCTGGAGAGGAAGTATATTTCGTTTACCCTGTGCGTAGCAGAGTTTCGGGTTTTCGGCTTAGAAGTGGAGTTCTTTCAGGAATCAATAATTATCTGTCTTTAAATGTGTTAAATAGTGTATGTTTCTAATTACATGTGCGTGGTGTTTGTGCGTGTGTCAATGCAGCTGCGAGTTCTCCAACCTGTGCTTCAAGTTTCTCAACCCAACCACATCCAATTACAATCTGGTTTCCAAATCTGCAGACTAAACATAAATATTTTTATAAAAGTAATATGTATTTTATGTCAATCATTTCTTGCATTTTTTTGTTTTTGTTTAATTTCTTAACTATACAAGCATATAGGATAATTAGCAATAATAATGCCACTATAATTTTTTACAGTAATTGATTTCATCTTGTAAAAAAAATTTATTCAAATATTTTTGAGAATTAAGTTAATTAAATTTTATTCTGATTAAACTTTAAAAAAAAAAAAATAAATAAATAAATTACAATTGAAAGATGGCTTTTTTTTAAGAATAGAAAAATTTAGAGTTACCACTTAAGTTGTGTTACAATGTGAAGCTATCAAATAAAACAAACAGACAGAGAGGCTAAATATGCGAGGCCTACGGGCCAAGCATTCCGTAATTCATTAAATCATCAATATAAAACAACTAAAACTAACAAGTAAAACTTATTTGTGAAAAATGGAACAAAGATGTCTCCAAACCTTTGAAATGATGAAAACAGCATTAATCTTCTGAAAAATCCTGAAGAACTGATAGTTTCATGCGTTTTTGATGAAATTCAAAATAATTATAATTGAAGATTGTAAAATAATTAATATTTAAACGTAACAGCAGCGCCACCTATAATTTTCTACTTTTGTTTTATGACTTCTTTCTACTTATTCTAAAGTACATGAAAAGTTAGCCAGTCAAAAAAAAAGTTCCAAAGCTTGTTAAGAAAAATTGTAGACATTAGGATGTTATCAATTCTGAATTTAAGCTGCGTTTAACTAAATAAATAGTTGTTATTTTTTATAATATTATAGTTTCATTTATCTGGCAAACTTATAGTTCATTATCATTCATCTGGCAGATATATACATATAGTTCATTATCGTTTATTTAGCAAATTTATAATTCATTAGAGTGATTTAAAAGACGTTCTTTAGATTTTGTTTTGCTGTTCTCAATTACAATGATGTAGTCAAAAATATAATTTACATTCTAACCAAAATTAATAGCTAAATAAATTACAGTGTCGTGAGAATGTTACAGATGAGAGCTTACTGAATAAAAAAATATGACTACATTATAATTTTTATTGCTTAATTTAATATTCCCATGTATTTGATTGATGTTCAATTAATATTATTATCTGTTTCATGGATTGGCTGTAGTTATTAAACGTTAGTTTACATATGCCGTTATAAAAATGCATGTAATCCCTATCTTTCATTATTCATCTTAGTACAGTAAAACGAGCATGTTCACATATGATAAATTGAAATTGAATAGCATTTAGGTGTGTTATTATTTATTTTCGCATTTTTAACAATTTTTGCATTTTCATGGGATTGATAAGCAGTTTTCTTTTTAAAAATCTAAAAGGTTCTTCGAAATTTGTTTATTAAAATTTCTTATTGACAATATTTTTTTAATAAATTTTTTTTTTTTTTATTTTAGCATAATAAAATGATTTAATTATATTTTACCAAAAAATAAAAAAATAAAAAAAATTATTTTCTCCTTAGCTTAAATTTGGTCTTAATGTTAACGAAAATATTAATTTCTAATCATTATTATATTATTTAATGTATCGATCAAATGCTTCTTACGCGAACTATATTTTATCTCTATTAAAATATCTAACAAATAAAAGTTAACCTCTAATTTCATAAAAATTCGTTCGCTGGATGTTATTTTTTTTACAATAAAAAATTGTTCAAGCACACATAACGAAAATCATTGCTTTTAAATGCACATACTAAGTTTCAATTAAAAAATTTTGTGTTGTTATTTGTTCGTTTAAAAATTTAAATTTATTATACTTATTATAACAAGGTAAACCAAAAAAATGAAATGCTTAATGGGGTTTGAACTCAAATCAATTTAATGAATTCGAATATTTTAACCGCCACTCCTGCCTTATTACCTGGCCTTGTCGATCTCCAAATTTGATGCTCGTAAATTTTTAGTTGGGATCCTCTTTGCAGTCTCGGGTATATACAAGGTCTATAGCAGGATCTTTCATTTCTTGCATTACTAAAATGTACTACTATTCACGAAGTAGATTCTGTGCACCCAGATATTTTCGATGAATCAAAGAACTGTGTGATTAAAAGTTCAGAATGTTCACTGGTGTATGCATTGAACAATTGGTAGTGGGAAACGATTCGTAATAAAGCATTTGCATGGTATTTACAACAACTTTCTTCCATTAAGTGTATTCTACATTCAAGAGCCAAAACACTATGACCACCCCTACATTTTGCAATGAACTCGCCTGGATGACGTGGAAGGCACGTGATCAGGTGGAAGTGGTATTTTACTGCTGCTGGAGAGTCTGAAGAATCATTCTTTCACTTACTTCTGTGTGTGATGGGAAAGGCTGCGGATCTAAGAGACTTTGATAGAGGGCAGATTGTAATGGCTAGAAGGCTCGGAACAAGTATTTCCGAAACTGCACGATGGTGGGTTGTCCGCGATCTACAGCTGTTAGTACTTATGCAAAGTGGATGAATGACGGTGAAACCAGCAGTAGACGACATGGTGTTGGACGTCCACACGCTATCAAAGAAAAGGGTCGCCGGAGACTGTCTCGCATGGTGAAGCAAAACCGGAGCCAGACAGTGGCTCAGCTGACAGCCCAATACATTGCAGGGCCAAGTAGAATAGTATCGGAGCACACCGTTCAGCGGACACTGTTGGACACTCGTGTGTCGTGTGCCTTTGCTGACCAAGCGTCATCGCCAACTGCGCTTGCGCTGGGCCCGGGAACATCGTGACTGGTCCATGGATCAGTGGGAGAGAGTTGCCTGGTCAGATGAATCACAGTTTGTCATTCATCACGCCGATGGCCATGTCAGGTACGGCATCTTCCAGGCAAACAGTTGCACCCTCAATGTACAATAGGTCATACACAGGCAGGTGGTGGCGGTATTATGCTTTGGAGGACGTTCACTTGGGCGTCTCTGGGACCCGTGGTTGTGGTAGAGCAGACCATGAATGCTACAGGGTATCTGAACATCATTGCGGACCAGTTGCACCCTTACATGGCCTCTGTTTTTTCCAACTGGAAGTGGAATGTTCCAACAGGACAACGCCCCTTGTCACAAGGCTAAAATTGTGTTGGAGTGGTTCCAGGAACATGATACTGAATTCCAGTTAATGTCCTAGCCGCCTAACTCACCGGATCTCAATCCGATAGAACACATTTGGGATGTCCTGAGACGGCAGCTCAGAGTTCAAAGACCACCAATTCGCAATATCTCGGATTTGCGTGACCGTTGCTTAAACATCTGGTACAATTTGTCTCCGGCCATCTACCAAGGACTTGTGGCATCCATGACAAGGCGGGTTGAAGCTGTGTTGCGCGCCAAAGGTGGGCCAACTCGTTATTGACAGGTGGTCATAATGTTTTGGCTCTTGAGTGTAGTTTATATCCTCTATTTTATGTTCTATATTTTATATTCTATATTTTATATTCTGTATTTTATATCCTCTATTTTATATTCATAAGTATGTTTTATTTTACATCCTCTATTTTATATTCACAAGTATGTTCTATTTTATATTGAAAAGTATGTTCTATTTCATATCTTCTATTTTATATTGACAAGTATGTTCTATTTTATTAAAGTCCTTTTTTATATATTTCCATTAATACATAAAAAAACTCTATTATCAACTTTATCAACCTTAAATATCTTTATCAACTTTAAATATCCTCTATTCTTTCTTTAAATGTCTCCAAGTTCAGAATGAAAATAGAGTTTCATTTATCAACAATCTTTAATTAATGTTCTTCATGCCAAAAAACTAGAATTCAGGGCATTTTGGGCGGCAAACAATGCCCTCTTAAGATTGTTAATTTCTTATGAAATTTTTGAAAAAAATATAGTAAAATGAGATTTTTGCTTCAACTTATATATTTATTCATCGTTAATATGAAAATTTATTCCAAACAATTCGTTATAATTTTAGCTTTTTTTTATAATTCTGTATATACAAATAAACCATTTAGAACAGTTTGAATAAGCAAGCCTCAATGTAAATTTAGATCAGGATATTTTTTAAATATTCTTTTGATTTTACAAAGCAACGAGCACAAAGGGTCACTTCACAGAACACATATTTTATTTTCCAGATCTTGCAGAAACAGTTATTCATGCACGATTTTCCCATTCTTAGAATAACCGTGAAACGAGATCTATGCACGAATATAATATATTGGATTACGAGGCAGATATTCATAAAATATATATAAACTGAAATTCTTTCACAAATTTCAATTTATCATGTGTGAACATACTTTGCTGGGCGAATACACATGGGAGTATAACAATGTTCAATAATCCAAGAAATTTATGAATCAATTGGTCAGAATACTACGAGAACAGTAATTGTGCACTTTAGGTTTCCGTTGTTTATTTGGCGATTCGTCTAGTTCCCTTGTAAACAAACAAAATGGCCGTTTCTGTTACAAAATATTGCGGTTTTGGCGATTCCGTTGGCGCAGAAAAGACACCTTTTTAAGATTGTTAAAGGCGAGATTAAGATTTAGGCGAAATCGATGCCCTAAAGTGCATAATCCCTACAAAAACTATCAAATTCAGTGTCGACAAGAATATCGCATTCAATAATTCTAGAATTTTATGAAGAAACAACTGTTCAAATATCACAAGAAGCACTACAAAAGTCATTTACCATCACTTAACAGACATTCAGTCTGTTAAATGATGGTAAAATTAATTTTTACAAACATAAACTAATCCTTGGACAGTATTTTGAGGATATGGAAACGATAATCTATTAATATTTTAAAAGCCAGACAATTCAAAATGAACTACAAAGCACGTGACTGGATATGGGTCAATCGTTATATTTAGCAATACATATTTCATGTCAGTTTTAAAACACACATGAATAAAATCACATGAAAATTAACATTTAGTTTAATAAAAATTTTCGAAATGAGAGTTTCTCGTATTGCGCGAGAAAATTAATCTGTTCGTCTCTGCAACTTATATTCTTACTTGTTTTTTATTTCACAGCTTCACTTTTTTGGAAACGTCATGGACCTCTAACCAGGAAAAAATTACTTTCACACAGAATAATAAACTAAGCAATTTTTAAGCTTTATCTATTTTAAAGTGTATTAATTTTAGTAATCATTCGTGATTTTGAATATAATCTTAATCATTGAAAATGCTCTATTTCCAATCCGAACATGTACTTCTTATAATTCACTGTTTAGAATATTTTTAAGCATAAAAATATTTTTTATACTTCTTAATGAATAAATTTCAAAAGAAACCTTCCAAAGTTAAATCATTTATAATAAAACGAAGTAATTCATTTGCTGAATAAATGAAATAAAAACTTCTTAATCCGTTTATTTATGGAATATGTATTAACTGGCACATATAAACCAAAATTTTCAGCCTACAAAAAGTAAAACTTTTTAGTTCTTTTATTTCAAACAAATAAATCGGTAAATTTTATAACAAAAAGATAAGCTCCTTTTTCATTGCTGTCACGACGGATATCAGCAAAATATGAAATGTATCAATTTTTCTGTTCCCATCTCAGCCATTACCACATATAACTAAAAGAGTCCGATCTCAAATCAATCACAGTAATTTATACCAATCAATGTAGATTAATGTAATATATGTTGAGTTCCAGTGTGCATGACAGACATCGACTCAAAATCATATTTTTAAAAAGAAGTGGCATAAAAATGGCAGGAGCTAATTAATTAAAAAGGAAATAAATAAATTATGGAATGATGATTTGAGTTTCGGTGAAGCTCCGTTGCTGCGCAGTAGTCGTTATCTTGGATTGTCCATCGGAAAGATGAAAGAGCACTGCTGGGGAAAGAAAGCGGTAAAGACTAGAAGGAATCTTGCCCAAATACCAAAAGAAAATTTAATAGAGTGAGGTTTTTTTTATTATTATTTTAATAATGAGTGATGAAAGTAATTAAAATATATGGGAACGAGTAACTGGAAGAGCACAAAAAGGAAGTTAAATATACTGGGTAAAGAGATTGGAAAAAAAATTGGTCCTTCGTCGTGGAAGGGAATTTGGGCTTTAATTAGGTAGTTATTAAGATTGACGAGTTCTTGAAAGTAGGTTCTTGAGATCGTGACGAAATTTTCGATTTTTTTTTCGACGTTTAGATCATTGGGAATTGTATCATTGCGAATATACCAGAGAGCTCCAGTGATAATACAACGTATTTTGTTCTGCAGGATTTGAATCTTGTGATGGTTAGTTTCAGCAGAAAGCCCCCATAATGTGGTAGCTTACGTATGAGAAAGTCTGAGGACTTGTTTGTAGAATAGTTCCTTAATTTGAAGATATAAGCTGTATTATTTTCCCAACATTGTTAAACTTAAGTACATTTTATTCTATTATTTGTTTTTGATAGTTTCGATGCGCTTCGTTATTAAAATAAAATTATGCCAAAATTATTCGATAATACGCCATCTTTTTTCTATTTTGTCAAAAAATACTTCATTTTGTGTACAATGCCGAATTCGAATGATAAAACAATATTAATAAGAAAGAAAAAAAAAAGAAGAAATCAGGGAATAACTTACAATTTATTCTGATATATCCTTTGTTGAAGTCGAAAACGATATTTTTATTGATGCCTAAAATCTTTCCTGGCATATCCTTATTAAAGGAATGAAGGAAACAAGAATAATATTATCCCCAAAAAATTTAGTATGTTCCAATGGCCTTTTTCTTCCCTGAACTAACGTTCTAAAATTTAAAAAAGTTGTTAAATTTTTCAGCGCGAATTCAAATAACGGTTACCACAAAACCTGAATTAAAAACAAACAGCATTAAACGGAAACATCATCACAAAACCACACAAGAATTTAATACGTTCTAGTCGACTTTATGCCGTGAACTAATGTTCCAAAAATAAAAAGTAACTTTTTTTTCGAGCTAATTCAAATAACTGTTGTTACAAAATCTTAACCATATCAACAGCATTAAAAAGAAAATAATTATTTGATAATCAATATAACTTAAAAATAAAGGGAAAAAATCGTTTTGTTGTTTGTTTCGTATTTTCAGGAATGGCAACATCATAAAAAATTTTTGTATTCTATATCAGTTGCCGACATATGTTATAATAACAATCTGGGAATAATTAATAATTTATCGGAATAATTATTTAAAAGAATATATATTTCTATTCTGATTTACTATAAATAAAAATTCTGCATTATAACAATCAAAGTAACAAAAAAAATGCATTGTTCGGGAAAAGAAGTTACAAATTCCTCCAATTAAAGTATTGTAACCGTAAAGAACTTGGCGAAATATTCCGGGTTGCAAGATTGGCGACTGCCTCGGAGGTACAGTATTTTAGATTTCAACCATTATTTTGTGTGTATACTCTTCTAAAAGAAGATTAAATGAAAAATACGATAATATGTGGGATAGCTTTAGTTGGAAAGAATAGCAGGATTTTATCTCGTATCTTGTCAAAACCTAATGATTTTCTGGCGTTTAGTTTGCAAACGTAATTCGTGACATCTCTTAAACTCTTATCTGATGAGATAATAGCACCTGATTTTATTCAGTAAATATTAAAAGTATTCTTCAAATAATTAAATGAGCACATTTATGAGATAATGCACTATAAAAATGATTGGTTTGGTTTGCCGCTCTACGGTCATCTTGTGCACACTTTAAGCTAAATAGACCGGGACCTACAGTTTAAAGTGGATTCCGAACCGCTAACAAACATCCATGCCACCGCCAGGATTCGAACCTGAAGGCTGGGATACCAAAGGTCAGAGCGCTAGCCACTTGGTCACCAGGCCGTTTACAATATTAATGAATAAAAGTTGGTGTAACAGTACTGAATAAATTGCCTCTTACAAACTTTTGTAATTCTGTTATGAACAGGTTTTGGGATCAGGGATTTATTTATTCTGTCTAAAAAAATATTTTTAGTTCTAAAAACATCAACCATAAATATGTGATGAAAGTGTCATGTCGAATTGTTGTATGATATAAATTTTTATGTTGACCATGTAAATAATTTTTCTTATTGGTTGTTGTAAGTTTATAAAGATTTTCATGAGGTAATTAAAATTAGTTATCGTTAATTAGTTTTCTTAAAATCCTCTGGTGAAATTGACAGTGACAAAAAAAAATCAAAGATGAAAGTATACGACGCTGGACGTCTAGTAAGAATTTATTTTTAGCCAAAAAGAATGAAGGTAGTAGTTTTATTCGAATAAAGACTTAATTAAGGGATTCCTGAATGAGGAGTTTTGATGTATTTCATTGTTAATAAACATAATGTATTTAATGGTGGGGTGCAGACTTTCAAAGATAGAGTATAAAAGTGCATATTTATAACTGTAAGGTGTCTTAATCTTTATTGGGCTAGCCAATTAAAGCTAGACAGTGTACCGTATTTAGAGTTTTTTATATGATAGGGAAAACAATTATCAGCTGCGTTCATTGAGCTTGAGTAGGCAACCTTTGTCCCTAATAATGGATCTTTGCCTGTGAGGAGATTGCAGACAAAAGAAAACTTATCTCTCCGTCAAACCAAACATGGCTGAGTGGCGGTTTACGAAAATGCTGACCAATTATACAAATATACTTATGGTTTAAAAAGGGGAGAAAAGATAAATTAAAAGGACACTGGAGAAAAGAAAAGAGGAAGCAGAATATAAAAGAAAAAAAAAATAAGCTGGAAAGGTGGGACGCGCAAGAGTAAATAGAAGTGAGAGGAAAAGTTGCCTGAGTTAACACCAATAACCATACCCTGTATTATCAAGATCCACAGCGTCAAGATGAGAAAGATAAAAAAAAAATGGCTGAAGAGGATCCTATTTTACCAAAGAAATATCCCTCAGTGTTGTTTGTTCCCTTGCCTGAAAGACACCACATAATGGCCAAACTATTTAATGCCAAGCGATCCAGTTACTAAAGAGCTGGAAGACACCTTATGATCTACGTACATAACTGATGGTGCTCCTGCGCTGTCGTTGAACCCTCTCTGCATGGACAACTTTCGAACATTCAGCTGCAAGATGGGTATGAACGCAGTCACTAGCATTAAAAGAGACCGTTTCCAGCGTGACACTTTTGCTAACATGCTTCTCTATACATGACTAATTTTAATTATTTTTTATTTAGTGGATCCTCAGCCTTTTGCACGAGGCTTCTGTGCTAAATTGCAAAAGATGGTCTAGTGAGGAAGGTTTTAGAACGGGTGCGCAGAAGATCTACCTCCCCGCGGTGCACCTGGTAACATTTTTAGTGGCTAAAAGATCTGAAACTTGGCATTATTGTTAGATTAATGAACTCTGTTTCAGCATTTGTTGTATTATGTTGTAGGTTTTTTTTTTTTCATTGTTCTTTTTGTGCTGTAACTGTTCATAATCTGCCATTGGAAATAAAAAATAATAAAAAAAGGTTTTAGAACTGAAAAAAAATCGGTGTTACAAGTTCATTTTATGATTTTCTCATTTTACAATTGTGTAATTGTTGGTATATATCCTTTTTATATAATTTTTATTGGTGGCTCGATGGTTGACCCCATCTATGCTGTTTGTGTACTATTTGTTACTGTGAGTAATATTGCAGCGATATGTTTATTTTTATTATTGGTTGATATTAGGTATTATAATTGTTTATATAAATATAGAATAATTGTATTTAATACCGATTAACGTTAATTATCTTATATATTAATAAAACATCACTTTATTTTAAATAAGCGTTTTGAATATTTTTTTCTCTGCATGTTCATTCATTCTCCATTTATCAAGTATCTGAAGACCTTCAAACTTACTTTGATAAAATTGGGGTTAGTCTTGATAAATATTTTTTTTAATATTATTATTCTAAAAGAAGATCCTATGTTTAATAAAGCCGTTTTTTTCTAGGACAACAACAAAACTATTCGGTGAGCAGATTGGAAAATCAAAATCAAAACAGTAGTAGTTATCCTTAGAAATAATAGGGTATAAAAATATTTCTTTTCAAGTTTTGTTGTTCTATATCGAACTCTTAAAAAGGCTAT
Source organism: Caerostris darwini (assembly GCA_021605075.1). Lineage (NCBI taxonomy): Eukaryota > Metazoa > Arthropoda > Arachnida > Araneae > Araneidae > Caerostris > Caerostris darwini. The sequence continues at coordinate 147,440 of BPLQ01011653.1, read as the reverse complement.
TTAAGATACAGCGGGTCGTTGTCTTTTATTAACGTAAAACGTGAGTAGACAAATAATATTAGAGCCGTGTGAGACAATAGAAGTTTTTATTGTCTGTGAATGAACTGATATAAAATTTTCAAATCTCATTGAATTTCATTCTTTTTGTAGTTTTGATATAGTGGGAGGTATTTTACATTTAGAAATATATTTGTGTATAGTGGTTTTTATGAAAAAATTTCAAGGGAAAATTTTAAAGAATTTATTTTGGTTTGTTTAAAAACAGTATATTTTACATCTGAAGAAAAAAGGGCTTTAAATTATTTTCATTAGAAATAAAATATCGAAATTTTACTTTTTAAAACGATTTGCAACACATTCGATCTTTTTTTTTTTTTTTTTGCTGAGTAAATTGCTTGCGACTAAAATCTAAATATATGATGGAAAAAAAATTTTTTGGTACAAATTTTCTTTAAAAAATGCAAGAACATTAAATTTATTTAAGAAGCAATTTAAAAAAAAAATTATGTTTTTATTGTAACATGAAAAAACTTTTTCAAAACATCAGTGATTTTAAGAATAACTATCCTTTTTTAAAAGTATTTTGAGTGTATTAATTGAATTTTACAAAAACAGAAGAAAATTCAATCGATAATTTTTTAAAAATAGTAAAATAGATATTTTTTAAACAATTTATTGCATTCTGAAGCGAGAAAATAGAAAAAATTATCTTATTCATAAGAGAAAAATAACAATTTTATTTATTATAAAAAATAATTTACATTATATGATAAAGCACATTTTAATATACAATTACATTTTACACATAATACAAAAATATAACAAAATATAATAATTATGACACCTAAACAGTTATTCGGGGCTACTTGTGCGGGAAATTTATGATTTGCTTAATGATGCTGATATTATGCAATGAACCAAACCTTACCATGTATCAAAATAATCTATTGCGCATACTTCAGATATTTTTACAATGGGGAAAATAAGATATTTTAATTTTTAAAATTATTTAAGTTCATTGATTTCTGATGTAAAGTAGTTTCCCAGATACAAAATAAAATGTCAGTTTGCTAATAAGACTATAGATGCTTCAAAGTTTCAACATAGGCTATGCATATTGCAAATGGTGCTATTGAAATCTAAATCTAATTGGCGAATTTCTTTAGATTTACTGAATAATAAAGTATAATCAAAGATTTGCGGACTTAATTTGGCGGTTCCGTAGTCACAGGATTTTATTTTTATAACATTCCATAAACACACCCATAACATAATCTCATGATAAAGTAAAAACCGCACATAAGGAAGAATTTCTCCTCCCTCGCGGCCTATTGGCAACATGAGCAGATAATATATAGGAGGTTCGAATCTAATTTAAAAGAGGAGATTCGATGGCAATGGAGAATCCGGTTTCCTGGTGGGTGTTAACCAGGTTTTCTTCCATACATAATGACACATAAATGCTGGCAGGTATCCCTAAATGTCCTCTCCAAAAGCACTCTGCTTTTCTCATCACAACCTGTAGGCATTTCGTGAGATCCATAATTGGTACATGAGGGTCGAAGAGAAAAAGATGAAAGAACGAACATTAAAACATAAGCAGATTCCTTTTAAACTCTCTACTTTTTTAAAATACGATTCTTCTACGAACATCCTGGAGCACTGTGAGGAAATGTACAGGTACTCAATTTCTCACTAAACACAGTGCCAGGACCACACGAAAACTGGTACACTTGGTAATCAGCATTCTGCGATTGACAAATATAAAACTGCTTGCAATTATCAGGATGCCTGAAGTAACCATTTTTCGAGCAGGGCAAGTCAACGGCGTTTGTTGTAACTTCAGGTGGTTTATTATTGACAGTTGTTTTTGGTCTGTTTGTTTTAGTTGTTGGTAGAGCTGTTGTAGAAGTAAATCGAGGAATTTTATTGCTTGGATTGATGTTGAGTTCGGGTTGAGGGCTTGAGGCACCACCTAAAGCAGTGTTGATTGCACGAAGCAGAGGATTAGCGTAGCCATGGCACCTGCCTCTAAAGTCGTCGGTTTCTATAGACCACACCATGGCTCCACCTAAATTCATCTTGATGAGGTATTCCACCTAAAAATTAAATAAAAAAATAGATGAATCGATGGTGCACAAAAAAACTAAATCTCCTAGGCAATGTAAATTATGAATTTCCTTTTTTCTTGTATGTAACAAAATAAATTAAAAGGTGTTTAATTTTTTAACAACTTTGTTTTAAACAACACTTGTACACTTTTATAAATTCATATATTTTTTTTGTTTACTAGCAGGAGTGCTATTGTAAATTAGTACGATGTACCAAAGTGGTATATATATCTACCATCAGGTCAGTATAGCATTGTTAGTGGTTGATTCGGGATCCGAGATCGATAGAAACCTATTGACACCAACAGTACATTCTGCATAAAGTTCGAAAATTCTTAATTTCTTCTTAATAAGAAAATTATATTGTTATTTTTTTACTAAAACAAATTTTATATTTTATGTATAATTTGTCCTTCTTAACAAATATGTGTTGCTAAAAAGAACGTTAAAACCAAAATAAGTATCCTTATGATGCTAAGATTGGCTTATATATAAAATTATATGGATTATTTTGCGTATACAATAATTATTTTAACTATAAAATAAATGTTCTAAAAATTCACATAAACCTTTTGTTTGTACCATTGTAATGTATGTAATAATAAAACAGGGGTTTTTAAAAAGCCAAGAAAGTATTAAAGGATTCGATTATCAAAAACGATTTGGCTACCACTGACACTACTATATTATTTAGCAGATTTATTTCTTTGTAAATATCTGTTCTTATTAATATCGCAGATCTATTTAAAATTTTAAAACCGTTATTTGACTGTCTCGTGTTAGTACAATCTTTAATGTGCATCACAAATCTTCCTTTCCTTGGAAGAGTACGTAATAATAACTCTCCCAAGAGTACGAAGAATTGACGTAAGGATTAAGGAGTGCTTCACTTTAACTTGACTCCAAGGGATCTTTGGCCAATCAGGAAGCCCATGTGAAACAAGCGGAGGGACAGAGTATCCAGTCAGGTAATTCCACATGGAACGAGGGGACAGACAGAATGCCCAATCAGGGACCTCACGTTGAACAAGCAGAGGAAGTAAAAGTCAGAAAGGAATTAAAAACGGTTTAGTCCCTCTTAGAGTCAGTTAAGATGGGTAGTTGAGGCACAACTCTTCAAGCGAGATGATGTGGATAGTGTTTTGTTTACTACAGGCATAAATTGTGACAAAAGTTTGTGAATTTGAAGCTGTAGTAACTAGATAAAGACAATCTTTATTACCTTTCTTGTAATGCTTTTAATGTCATCATATCCAATCCACTGTCTGTCTTTAACCGCATAAGGAGCCTGGACATGCTTATCCATTGTCACTTTCCAGTCCTTCTCTTGTTTAAGCTTTTTGCAAATCTGAAAAACAAATCATGGACTTGAAATTGAAAAACATATTGTATATTTATCTTCTTATGCAATATTTTACTTTTATATGAAATTTTAAATGAGAGCAAAAAAGTGATGCTATGTTTGAAAAAAGTCGTTTAAATATTTTAAGGAATACTAAAAAAAGCTGGGTATATTCTTATTATAAAGTAGAGTTTTTATGCTTTTTTTTTAATTGCAAAAATTTAAGCTATTATCCTTCGACCATAAACTTGCTAAACTCATCGTCCATTTTATAACAAAGTATTAATTTGGTGAATCAGAATTATTCTTTATTATCACCTTAATTTGTAAGTAAATAAGTAAACCCAAAAGTAATATCAAAAGTTGCTACGGGACGTAAAAAAAGAACGATTATCACTTCTCCTTCTCAAAACTAAATGTATATAGTGTCCACCTTTCATAAATCGAGGTATGCAAAATTCATTTCGCCGAGAGAAATTTGTTTTTCCCTCTTCAAAGGATTTTTCACGCAACTAAATGACAGTTCACACATTGTTCATAGCACAAGGATTACCTTTTTTCTTCCATGAACACCTTTTACGAGTTAAATAATCAAGACTCTTATCCATGGATAAATAATAATAAGGGGGTAACCACAGTACCACTGGTATCGGAATAATTTGCAAGGGTAGTTCTCTGGCTCTCTGTTGTAAGAGGCAGGAGAAAACTACCCTTACTCGCTTTCTCAGTGGACATCTTAGACTTTTAATATGCAATGAAGATTCCAAGTGTTCCATTTGGGTTTGCCTCCTCAGAACATATTCTTGAGTGCCTGGCATTCTCTAGACAAGATCTTACTGCCAATTCATTGTTAATTCTGGATTTCTTTAGGGTGTACAACGTTATGGATACCTGATCCTCCGTCATACCTGATCTAGCCCTCCTGGTTTCTGAGATTATGCAACAACAACTACGCCCTTCCCAAACTTTTACTTTGACTCACCTTTAAAACATCGAATTGATCTCTCCTTATTCAGAAGCACAGACCCACAGCTTAAACATCTTTAAACTAGATATTATAAAATATTTCTTATCTTTTCTAAACGAACTTATGACTTACTTCATGGTATCCGAGAAACCCTTTTTCTCCAGTGTATTCTCCAGCATTGCCTTTACTTGCTGGAGCTTCGAATCCGCTGTTTTTAGCGTCTTTCAGTGTGAAGCTGCGTCCGTACAGAGGCATCCCCAAGATGAGTTTGTCAGCAGGACAACCTTTATTCAACCAGTACCTCACTGCATAGTCCTAAAAGAAAAAGAAAGTTAAAAACGATGTGTTTAAAGTTGTTCATTAAGTTATCATTGCATTGTATAATAGAATGTGGAAATGCACTTTTGTATTCCAATTGCCTTATTAGAAACAGACGTGAAATTCATGTAAAATCCGTAAGATATTATTTTTTATCTGACTTTTAACTTGAGACAATATTTGATTTATTAACAAATAGAAGAAATTTTTTGTTTATTATGATGTCTAGTACACTTATAATAAATAATTCCCATCATGGTAGATGTGTTGTCATTACTTCTAAAAGGTTAGACTTAATACCCTGGAGATGTCCTATAAGGAGAATATCTATTTAAAGAAATGCTTCTTAAATCATTTATATAAACTTTCCAGGATATATATTTATGACGTCAATCTTCGGTGTAGATGCATGGACTCTTTATTTGGCTTATTATCGTGTTATCAACTGTATAAGCATATTTCGGGAATGTATTATTGCCAATCAGCTCAATGTTATCTTCCATTGCGATACTTCTGAATATGATAGTTAATTTTTGTTAAGCTTAAATATTAAATTATTAAGCATAAATTAATATTAACTTAGTTAATTATACATTTATATAGCCGACAAGGTAACCAATTTTCGTAATTAGCTAAAGATTAGAATATAAAAATATTTCATCTGCACTTTTGTATTGGAAAAAAAATCAATATTAAATTAATGCTTTTTGAATATTTAAAAATACCTTATTAAAATACCCTCAATACCTATTAAAATATCCTAATAAAATAAAATTAATATTAAATAATAATAATTAATTAAAATATCCTATTCATTTTTACATATAATATAAAAATATACAATTTGCTCAGTGAGACATTGTTTTATTGTTTTAAAAAATAAATCCACTGTAATGAATTATCTTTAAAATAATATGAAATTATATACAAAAAATTCTTTAAAATGTTGTATCTAACTCTATTTATTCTGAGATTCTTCATGTAGACATAGTTATTGTAACTCATGTTACATCCAATCATAGATTTCTCTTTATTGCAACTACTTAACGGAAAATGGTTATTTGGCGGCATCTGTTACGCCTTGAATGGCGAGAGATACCTCTACTCATTCAACTCATTCGAAGAAACTTCAACTTTGAAAATAAATTTAATGTTGGCTGCTTCTTATATCTTATTATCCACTTTAATTCTAACTAACTCCATGGCACTACAGCCCATAGTGAGTCAAGGCCGTCCTCCTACTGGTAGATTTCGAGACACGAGATGTTTATCTCCTATCTCGAAATCTGTTCTATAAATATGTACACCTACTATCTCAAATTCGTTTTACAAGTTTGGATTGTTAGTCATGCATCCAATAGTCATATTAGACAGGAACCTACAGTTTAAAGTGGATTCTAACCAGTACAAAGATCTATGGCACCGCCAGGACTTGAACAGAAGGCTACGGCCCACAGCGCCAGTTATTCGTCCATCAGGCCCTTCATTTTAATACTATCGATACAAACGGATCGAATATCTCATAAATTTATAAAATGAATAAAATTCTTCACACTGAAAATACTGCTTTTCGTCCAGTGGTTACCAATGCAGAGGTTAACATACACCAATGCAGATATATAGAATCTCTCAAAGTATATCACAGTAAGTAAGGATCATCACAGTAAGTAAGCTCATTACAGTGCATTCATTTTATAGCATCTCAATTCGGAAAAAATCCCTTCAAGAAAGGCATTTAGAAGGTTAGCATTTTCCTCCTCGAGTTTGTCGAGACCCCCCATCATATGAAATTATCGTAATCTTAACCACTGTAAATGCTGAAATTATCTTTTCGGCTAACTTATTGGTTTCAAGTTGAGTTCTTAGAATAGGGAATTCTAACACGCTAACCATCAAGTTTCTCCAAGAAAGGAAACATAAAAAAAGAAAATAATGCTGATTTAGAAACGAAATTTCCTGCACATGAGTAATTTTTTTACATTGATGTAATTACTCACAACATTTAAAGTTTTTTGCTCATCATTTTCATTGGGTCGTGCGTACATAGGTGAGTTGTGGCCAGTCACCGGATCCCATCCACCGTGGAAATCGTAAGCCATCAAGTTGATAAAATCCAGGTACCTATTGAATAAAACATTTTTCGGTATTTATACTTTTATATGCTTTTTTTGTATATTTATTTATCATATATGTATAAAAATGTGTGTATATTCCAATATAATTTAAATACTATAACACTTAGAAGTTTTTTTTCATCTGAATTTATTATGTCGTTTTGAAAATTAGTAGAAAAAAATTGCAAGTTTTTTAAATTATTTTTTTAATTAAAATCAAATTAATTTATTATTATCATCAGATTTTCAAACCATTACATGGTGTTAGATTTAAAAACTAATTGGTGCCATAAATTAAGTCATTGTAAAAAAAAATAACGAGAATTTTACTATCTTTTTTTTAAACTAATTTACCAAACTGATACTATTATATTCTTAAAAATGAATGATAACAGTTAAGTGGTGAAAAAATTATTAGGAATTTATAAAAAAGAATTATTTTTTTATTAACCAATTTATATTATTTAAGGTGTCCCGTGTGGGTCTGGGTTAGAATAGCCCCACTGTAGCTCACGCATGCTGTAAAAGGCCACTAAAAAGGGTACCCAGTGCCTGGGGGTTTAACCGAGTGGGGTAAAGTCAAACTTCTACCTTGGGTGCTCCATGTCTTTGTGCCTCAAGGCCAAGGACAAACAGAAGCTGCATTTTTTACCCTTTATCATGACTCGTCAACGAGTTTCGAGGACTTGAGATCATGATGTAATATTCATATATTGTTGTCGACCGAGTGGGATAAGAAACAACATATATTCTTTATGGTGGGTAATTTCACATAATCCTTCTTTCTAAAATATTCAAAAACTAAAAATATCTTATGCTTTGTAACTGAGCAACTCCGATCATATATGCTAATTATTATTATCATTATTAAAACGGTTAAGAAAATTAAGTCATATTGTTAGTCATGAAGGAATTTGTAAACTTGTAATCGTACGAAAAGGACTACATTAGCAAAATTGAATTGATCAAGTTTCCTAACCTTTGTTGAAATGTCGAAATATTATTACTTGGTACTAACTCTTGAAATATTGCTATGCAATAAGTTTCTTTCAGACAGAATTTTTCTTTAAACTTGAATTATTATTAATCATCTTATTAAAATTAGTACAGATAGCCTGACTGACGAGTGACTAGCGCTCTGGCACTCGGTGCCACAGGCCTCATATTCTAATCTTGGCGGTGATATGGATGCTTATAGTAGTTCGGAATCCTCTTTAAACCGTAGGATTCTGTCTAATATAACTGTTGGGCGGGGGGCTGAAAAGCCTACCTCGTAAAAAGGAAATATCACCAGTTTGGAATCTGCCAGTAGAAGGCCTTGGCCTATCATTGGTCTGTTGCACCAATGAAGAAGAAAAACTGTACAGAAATCTTGTCATTTAATTATATTAATAGTCTTTCATCTTCTTCAGTAAATCGTTAAAAAATATCGGAAAAAAGGAGCATGTATTTTTATTACGTTTCAAGGAACTAAATGTTTTTTTTATTAGATAGGAAGACTAATAACTTCGAAACAAAATTTTGAAAATTAGTAATGAAATTTTAAATATAAATTGAAAATTTCCTTCGTTCCTTTTGTTTCTGAAATTATTTTACACCGAATCTATTTACTCTTCCCTGCAATATCGAAAGCTAATCGGAAAAATGATTAAGTTCTTTGGCGCCATTAATTTTCATTGATTATTGAAATCGGTAAAAGTCAAAACGGATTAAACATTACCTCCTGTGATTATAAATGAAATGGCGTTACACTGCATCCGTTAAACGGGAAAAAAACCCGTGAAATTTTTTCTTGGAATTTGAAAGGAAACAAAAAATGTCCTATATTTATTTATTGAAAGCTCCAGCCCGCACATATTACTTCTGCAATGATCTAGATGAGAGCAACTTTATTTCTGTCGGTTAGCAATATATTGGTTAGGTTTTTTGTCGGTTTTTGAATATACCTCAGTTTAATGACATCAATACTTCTTAATTCATCTACAACTTATAAAAAATTATTTTTAGTTAATAAATCGGTTTTTTTTTTAAGTTAAGAAATTATTTTAGAGCCCCAAAATAATTTTCGTAAAAATTGCAAAGCAACCTCCTTTCACATTTAACAAATTAATAAATGCAATTTTCCTTTAATATGCAAAATATCTAAAAAAATCTTGAAAACATTGCAATGCAAATTATTTTATATTTCATTAATCTCTGTAAAGTATTTGGGAGGGTTAATAATTATGAAAACAAAATACACTGATTTTTTTTATCCTACAACATAAACATACCTTGATACTGAGGGCACGTCGTAGGCCTTGTCTATGGTATTTTTGCCGGCAGATACAGCAGCTGTAAGTAATAGACCTCGAGATGAAAATGCATCCTTTAATTCCTGTAAAATAATATTATATTAACCTGCAATTAAGAGACACAAAGCAGTGATTACAGTTTGTAGTAACACACATTCTTAATAAGGTTACTGAGTTAAATTATTAATTTTACTATGTGAAAACAAAAAATTAAATTTAAATAAAATCCTTATAATTGTATATTTCATTTGGGGAGAGATTATTTTTCCTAAGAGAGTGTTTATTTTACTTTGCATTGTTACAAATTGCCTTTGTTATTTTTTAAAGAAGTTATTTAACAAAATATATCAGCTGTCAAATCATCAATATTCTTTACAACAAACAAGATTAGAATTATAGGTACTTTTAAAAGTTGAACGAAATTTCCTTTGTCTTCTGGTACTCCTCCTCTAAGTGCTGGATACTCCCAGTCGAGATCCAAACCATCGAAACCATACTTTTGGAGAAATTCCACACTGCTGTTGATAAATGTTCTTCTGGAAGAGGCACTTCTAGCCATTTGGGAATACTTGGTCGACCCTTCGTTCCATCCTCCAATTGCAATAAGAGTTTTTAGTTGTGGATTCTTCTTTTTCAAACCATTGAATCGTTCGTAAGCTCCTGAAAAAGATTTAACATCATTTGAATAGCCAATTAAAAATTACTGACAGTTATTTTATGCAGAGTCTTTTAAATTGCTGGGCATGTTTTAAAATTATATATATAAAACACTAAAATAGATGCAAACAAAATATCCGTACAAACTTAAAACATGACTATCAAAATTTATAAATTTTAATGTAAGATCCTTTTATTGCTCTAATACGTCCTATAAATATTTGATTACATGCCATTCTTTGGTAAGCATCTTTAAAAGTTACGAATTAACAGCAGTTATGATATACACTATTTCATTTTTAGCAAATTAATACAAGGCAACTGATAGATATAATCTTTCACACAACACATGAAAAAATTAAATTGAGTAAAATCTGGAGAGCATCCACTTAGAATACATGTCATGTCATGTTGTGTTATCGAATATTGGTTAGACGTACTATGAGCCAAATGGATCTCTATTTGAACTTATTAACTTTCTAACAAAATGTCGTTACTTATTTCATTACATATAAGTAAAGATATTAACAACGGTTGTGATATACTACTTCAATTCCAGAAAATTAATACAAGGCATCTTATAGACATAATCATTCATATAACGCATGAAAACAAATTAAACTGAGTGAAATCTGAAAAGTATCTACTTACAATGCATGGTATGTTAATATTTGTGATATCGAATAGTGTTTGGACGTACTATGAACAACAAATGAATCTCTGTTTGAATCTTATTAACTTCAGGACAAAATGTCTTTACTTATTTCATTGCATATAAGTAAAGACATTTTGTCACTATTTTTCCTTTGTTATTTTCTTACAAAATTTTGTAATGCGCCAATAATTATTGTATACCAACATAAAATAATTGTTGTTAATTCATTACTTTTCAGGATATTTGCATGTTTTACTTAAGGGAGAAGTAGACGTTAAAATAAATATTTAATTCTTTTATAATGTATAATGCAAATTTTAGCGAAAAGTGACATATTATTTTAGAACAATATCATCTTCATTAATCATGTTAATTTAATCTAAAAAAAGGTTATTTGGTAGTTTTATGAAATTTTTTTTTTTTGAAGTATTAAAAATTTGTTCCACATATTTTGATTCTAGCTTCTAATTTTAAAGCAGTAAAAAAATAATCAATTTTACGAAAACAAACATGAAAAAATAAATTTTTCATAAAAATATTATGATATATTATGAAAATTAATATAAAAAATATCATTAATAATTTTCCTAAGTTTGACAAAAACATTACATAACTTATAATAAAATAAAAATAATAAAAAAATGACAAATATGATCTTTCTAAATTATGCATAAATATAAAAAAACTATGCTTGTAGTTTTTAATATATTTGTACTTGGTAAAATAAACTTCACGGAAATTGTGAGCCATTTTTTAAACCTTTTGATCTTTATTTAAAAAAATCACTAATCACCCTCTTAGCAAATTTAACAACATTAGTGGAGGTTACAATAATCAAAAAATTCTATATTATTTCACATTTTTAATAATACACAATTATAAAATTAAATTTTGAAAATCCAACTTTCATTATTACGTTTGAATATTCTAGTATTCTCAGTTTTGTATTCTCAAAACAAATCTTTAAACTAATATGCCAATTCAATATCAAAAAGGATATAAACAACTTATTTATAAATAATAGTCTTTATAAGGTTTAAATATGCAAACATAGCCATGTAAAAAATGGGTTGCAATTGAACAAGTAAAACTTTTATGTCCTTTTCATACATGATATATTTTTTAAATCTAATGAAGAGAGAATTATTTATAAATTTAAAATATCCAATAATTAAATCTTGAGCTTGTCAAAATGATGTTTCCATACTTTTATTATTTGCTTTTTTTCAATTAATTATTTGTTATTTTTATAATTTCTAAAGCTATTTCTTACATGTGAGAAACATGCCAACTAAGAATTTAACAATTTCTGTCTCGAATAGAGCTTTGCTTACCAAGTCCCCAATTTTCCTTGAGATCCAAATAGGAATCATAGGCAGCAATTCTATTGTTGTGATTCAGCTTAGCAAATCCATAGATGAGGTGAGTGCACAGTTCGGGATCAATGTCTTCGATTTTGAATTTGCCATCATCTCTTCTGTAGTTAGCCCAGCTTCCCAGATAGCAAACAACCCTGTACGATTTCCTACTCCTTGGAGCATTATCTATAAGACAAAGGAAGAAATCATTAAACATTAATTTCTACTTTTCTAGGATATTTCCATATTTGACTTTTTTAAAATTAAAATCAGATATGGATATTTAAGATTAGATATGAAGTTATTTATTGTTATAACGGCAGGTCTGCAGTTTAAGGTTCTGTTTGTATTGGGGCTATTTCCCTCCCCTTTTGCGGTTTTGGGCATAGTCTTTCCCCCTTAAAAAAGCAAAATGGCCTTTGTGGTTACAATTTACATTTAACTGCAGCAAGCATTTTGAAACTACTTACAATGGCAAAATGTAAAAAATATATAGATAAAGTGTAATGATATATGGCATTTTTCAAAATTTTTTTTACATAGTTATTACCTTTGCCGATAAACAGATTAATCATTCCTTTATTAATAGTCTCATTCGTTAATTTTTTAAGCAGTTATTGCCTTTTCAATAAACAGATTATATAACCAGGATGACATTTTGATCCTGGGCTTTACGATACGAGTCTTGGTTCCTGCGTGGCTCTGGCTCGCCGCTATACTTATTGTAAATCAGCGCTTGATCATTTGCTAATGTCACAGTCAGGTATAAGTTGCATATGCACATGTTCATTGTACTACACTTTAAGTAGTCGGAACAGTAATTAAATAAACACAGAAAAATAATCTATTTCCTATACAATATTTAGCACTGCATTCACACTCAACTCATAAAAATATAAAGAGTTCAAAGGACCACTATAACCTCTCTGCCGGCTGAAAATAAAGCACGTTGCCCCACTCACCAGCATCCCTTGATGTCCATGTACAGCTATATCCAATAAATAAGGAAAACGTAGACAACAGCACAATTTTAAATTTCAGAAATTTACGAAACCTCAGATATGTCTTCAAACCATGTTGACACATAGTAATCCGTTAGACAACCAAAAGTAGCAGTTTCAAGAGTTTAACCAGATAAGTAAAAGAAAGCTGGTTAAGGACAGGAACAGATATGATATGAATCATAAAAATAAGGTTAACAAATTAAAAAAAGCACGAAGACGAACAGATAAAATAAACAAACGCGAACAGATATAACACGAACAGAAGAACAATTATGATATCAATCAGAAAAAGTAAGGTATTTGAAAACGCTGAGTGGAAACGATTATCGCCCTTTGACGTGGAAAAGCCGTAATCAGAACCCTAAACTGCAAAATCTTCATTATAGCATTAAAAGATACTAAATTTTTGCATTCATAATAAATTATTTAACAATTATTATAACTTATGAAAGCATTTGAAATACTATTAAAAGAAAAAAACGCCATTAAAATGATTAAAAGTTTAAGAAAATGGAATGTTTACGTATAATGTTATGTATAGTAATGCAGAATGTTATGTATAGTAATGCAGAATGTTATGTATAGTAATGAAGAATGTTATGTATAGTAATGAAGAATGTTATGTATAGTAATGTAGAATGTATGTAACGTTTTTTTATGTTCAATACTGTTTCGTAGGTGTATAAATTTAAAATTTAATGTTTAGAAATTTACTTTTTTTCATTAAATCCATTATATTTTCATCTGATGCTTAGCATAAACCCTGAAAGAATTCTTATTAATTATATTTTAATTTAACAGAAACTGGAAATTTTTAAATTAAAATTGAGATTTCGAACTTTTAGTATAGTAATCATTTGACTTGACCAGGTATATTCTTAATATTCTAAAAATAAATACACATTTTTAATTATAACTTTTAATGAACTAACTCAATATGTTTAATTAAAGAATCATCAATGTAATGAATATTTATGTTTTTTTATTCATGTTTATGCTTCATAACTTGTATTTTTCTATCATTTAATTTTTATTCATTGGCAATAGGGAGATGCTGAAAATTATTGGAGCTCACTGGCCCCGTCACGGACTTCATCTCCGGTCGTGGGAAATTTAAAAGTTTGAAAACATTGGCAATGCCCAGAAGTTAAGGAAGTTAGTGACAATTAGAAAGGTAATAAAAATTCAAAAATTGAATTTAAGTAAGAGGTTAGAGAAGAATAGGTACTTACGTATTAACGATACCTTGGCGGTTTTTAAGTGTCGCCAATCTAACAGCTACAGATTTGGCGGTTTTTAAGTGGCGCCAATCTAACAGCTGCAGATTTGCTGAGTTTTGACGCCATTTTGTAGTGCTACGAAAATGCGTATTTGGGATTTGCCAGAAACAGAACAAGATGCAATTTTATTTTTTCGGGAGCGAAATATTTTACCAAAACAACGAAAATGTCCCAATTCCCATGACATGAAACTTTATTTTGGTAAACGTAAGTTTTGGAAACGCAATTTCAGTCAGTGTGCTTATCGTGTGGGACTTAGAAAAGACAACTGGTTTGAGGGAAGCAGAATTCCCTTTTGTACAGCTTTGAGATTCATATACTGCTGGTGCGAGGAGTTGACGTCGATTAAATTTTGTGAAAAGCAACTTGATTTATCGGATAAAACTGTTATAGATTAGAACAATTACATGCGTGAATTATGTGTCTTGGATATGGAGAATAAACCAAAAAAGAAGGTAGGTGGACCACATTGCATTGTGGAAATTTATGAAAGTTTGTTTGTTTGTTTAAAGTGTTTTGAATTTTGAAAGCGTTTTGATTTTAAATGAAGTGTTTTATATATTTTATTATTTGGAACAAAAATTTTAAGTGTAGATTGGCGCCACTTAAAAACCGCCACATTTGTAGCTGCGGTTGGCGCGTGTGCTCTTTATTAGAGCAACTGTCGCCAAGGTATCGTTAATACGTAAGTACCGAAGAATATTCCTAGGTCTATTAAAATTAGAGTGTGGTTCATATTGTTCGATCACTTGAAGGTCCAGATATTGGTGATTGCCAATATTTGAATGAAAAAAATTAATAATTGTTTATCAGTTACACCTGAACATTTTTTTTTTCACTTTTAACTGTCAACATTGTTCGTATTTCGGGATAAAACCTTTTGGCCAAGGTACTCTTTCCTCCATTTTCCCACTTACTTTTTTGTTTCATTGTTATTAAAATGGTAAATATTTAAAAATTTTGTGTTCTTTTTTTTCCATCTATTTTTATTCGATTTTAATGATTTATATAGATTACAAGTTTATTTATTTCCTTTTGTTTAAATTCACATTTTATTTCACTTTGCCATATTAGTAGATTATTGCCCTTCTGTTGTCAATTTAAAATTATATACGATTACCTTTTATGTTATTTATTATCATCTTAAATACTTGAGTTATCGATATAAAGAATTGCTCTTTATTTGTGTTTAGAAATAGTCTTGATGCTTCTATGGTGTTCTTTTTAAGTTCGTATTCTTTTATATTTCATTTTAAATATCGTTCTATTTATTTACTTTTTTACATTCGAAATTCTTTTTATTCTATTTTTGTTTCATTTGGAAATATTATGATATAGCCGGGATCAATTAGAATAAAAATATGTATTTAGAAATAAATACAAAAAAAAATTTCATTCTAATTTAAAAAAATTCGATTGCCATGTTTTATATTATTTTATATAGAAATTTTATTTTAAATTAAAATGATTAAAATGTATTTAGAAATAATATTATTTTTTCGTCTAGTTGCTATGTGCAGCAACTCACACGAATAATAAAATAATCCGATTACTAATTCTATATATTATATTAATTACACAAATTTAATCTATCTTTGAATTCCACAGATAAATTTATTGCGTTAAATCTCTGACGAATGTATTTTTCTGGGAATTTTTGACAAATTTTTGTGTATTGTTACTTTGTGTTTTTTTCATTAATATTTTTTGTAGAGATTTAGATAAATATATAATACAATAAAGATAGTTTTAGAATAAAAGAAATTTTTTAAATGTACACAATATGTAATCTCAGCTTTCATTTTTATCAACAAATGATAATAATGGAGTGTATGGAAATCAAGGTAAATTTAGTTTGAATATAATCAAAGAACTTATGAAAATATCATGATTAATAAAAAGCAATAATTGCGATTTACGAAGATCACTTTGTGATTGGACAAGTTATTAACTTCATGATATATAAAGTTGCATTATTATGCTCTATACTTGCATTGTTACACATTATTATGCTCTATACTTACATTATTATACTCTATACATGTATTATTATACTAAATATTTGTATTATTATACATTATTATGCTTTATACCCAATTAAAAAAATCATTAATGGGGAGAAATGTATTATTTGGATATAAGAAAATAAAGAGAAAAACTCATAATTATGCATTTAATTAAATAAAATGGTAACACTATACCATTATACATAGTCTTTAATAGAGAAATTATATATATATTTCATTTCGAAACCAAATACGGTTGTCATGGTAACTCCTAAAGAAATCTGAAAATATTCGCTTTGTGACGAAACATTGCCATTTGCCTATGTTTCAAAATACAATTACAATTTTATAAAAATATAAATTGTGTTTTTTATAAATACATTTTTAAAAATAATATGTAATAATATTTTTTTTAAAAATTGAAACACATTTTTTTTAAAAATTGAAACACATTTTTTTTTACCTAAATAATGCCAGAAACCTCGATCGAATACATTTTTTAAATGTAATTAATCTTTTATATTTGTTATTTATCGGCATTACCACAAGAATCGACGATTAATAAGTACTTTAAATGTTATTGTTTGGATTTAAAAAACTTTATAATGAAAACAAACCTTGACAAAATTGAAGATAGGTTTGTGTTATTGAAATTTAGAGTAAACATTTTATAAAATATAAATAAGTAAAATAAAAAAATTCTTACTTCCAAAAACAGCGGAAAGCCAAACGATAATCAAAAGACTGAAAATCCAAGCTTTCATGATTCTTTCTGTCAGATGAACGTTAGAGAACCTAAATAAAATAAAGTGATCAAAGCTTTTGTTTGTCATCCTATACAAATGTCCTTTTATATATTTGTCCGGTAGATCCTCGTAGTGATTTAATAGTTTCACAATCCTTTAATGCGAGCAATATTCCTGAGAAAGTGCAACTGAGCGATGAATCTGAGAACGTCAGACATTGAAAATTTACGACATCAAAAATTCGTCCATCTTTCTTGTAATCGGAAGCATTTAAAGGTCCTTGACTTTGGTAGCAATTTTGGCGATCTTGTGGAAGAGGAAACAGAGTAAAGGTTAGAGACAAACATTCAGCCTTTTCATATACTACTTATTCTGCTTAGAACGATTTCCATACAATTTTCGTTCTTTTTTTGTTCGTTTTCTATCAATTGTTGTTCGTCTTGAATTTTTCAGAACTGACCCATACTCTTGTTTTTGTTGCACATGGATACCCACCATTAAATTCATATTTATAGAGGATGGCATGCATTATTTATTCCTGGAGAAACCAGAGAGCGTTGAACGTCGTTTTGTTATTGTTTTAAATGGAGGTGTTGATTTTTCTGTTTCGGAAAAGTAGATTTTTTTTTTTTCTTCCGCTTGTTTTTGTTTTGTCCAGTTCGTGTCGAAGTAGTTTTTCGGAAAGAATGTGATATTTTTCTGCGTATCTAGCCTTTCACAATAATACTATTGTTTGGCTTCTTTAAAATCGCAAAGAAAATGTAATTTAAACTACTTTTATGAATTTTACATTTTTTATTGAATTAAAGAGAATACAAAAATTTCGGGCGATACGAATTCTAAGACTTTGAGAAATTATCAAATATACATAGATTTTTTAATCAATGTATTATATAATTTAGTCAATATATTATATTTATTTTACAAAATTCAGTATTTAAAGAGATATTTTTTGTTTATTGGAATGGACAAAAATTTAGAACTTTTGTATTTTACGAATTTGTGCAATTTTTCATTACAAAAATTTATTAATAAATTCCAATTACAAAAACAAATGTAGATAAATATTATCTTAAAATCTCCTTGCAAAAATAAAAAGTTTAACAAAATGAAAAGATTAATTTAAAAAAAAATTTTACGATGACTTTGTTGACATAATGCAATGTCATCCAAAAAAGAATTCATTATACTTTCAAAATTCTTCAGAAAAAAGATATTCATAATGATTATTAAATTTCCTGAAACACATTAGTTTTTTTATAGATTTTAATTATTCCTGATTTTTAAAGATTTCAGTTATTCAAAACAATTGATTGTGATTTTTATGAATTTTAGTGAAAAGCATGTTTGTGATTAGTCTGTAAAACTAGAGATAAATAAACTTTTTTTTATCCATATATTAAAAATAAATAGAATGTTCTTTAAATATGTCTTGTATTTCAGATAAACTTAATCAAATTAAAAATAATTTAATAATTTTTTAGAAATATGATTTTTCTTGTTTTAAGTTTGTTATGTTTTTAAAATTTTTTTAAATAATCAATGTAATTTGTGTATTTTTCCTACGCATAATAATTTTTTTCGAATTTAATTTTAAATTATTTCATTCTTAACTGCATGCTTTAATTAGAAAAATAACCCTGTTTTATTAAAAAAAATTCTAATTAATAATTTTTAATTTTAATTTTCTAATTTTTAATTTTTTGAAGATTTTATTTTAAAAATATTTATATTACTTTTTAATTTTGCACTATAAAAAATCATTCAAAGATTTTGAAGATTGTGCAGTTATACATTTTAAGTATATACACAGTCCAGTCTTATTAATGTGACCACCACCTACTTTCGACGTCAACGTGAAATAACCAATCACAAAAGGCAGGTGGCAGCACATTGCAGTGGAGTGTATATAAAGAATTCCACTTAATATCACTTAAATACCACTTAATACCACATTCCACACTACATTTAAAGCCAGAATATACAATAGTGTATATTCTGACTTTTGACAGGTGGTCACATTAATATGACTGGACTGTGTATTTCATTATGGATATTAAAATTTAAAATATAAAAAAAGGTATTATTAGTTGATTAATAAGTTATTAGCTTTGGTGCAAAACATTTCGTTAATTTATAATTTAATATTTCCTTTGTCTATAATTTAATATTCATTATACTTTTAATATTTAGCTATGGAATTTATTAATAAAAATATTTAAATACTTTTTAATCTTTCTTCATAAAATTGGTTACGTTAAAAATTTAATAATAATTTTTTAAACTTTAACCATTGGCAATTATTCATATAAATAAGAAAAAATTCAAAACATTTTAAGTAATTGTTATTTAAAACTTTAATTTAAAATATAATATTTAATATATTTTAATTTAATAATATATTTTTTTTCATTTTAATATAAATTAAAAAATATAGTTACTTGATAATTTTCTGTAACTTATGCAGCATATATTGGATGAAGTATACGAGTTTTTCGAAAGTTTTATTGATATTGAGGTTAAATCACAAAAACGAAAGTTGGCAGTGACTCATTTACCCTTTGGAAACATCCATTATTTCAAAACTGTCAGCGAAAAAAACTGTCAAGTGGACGCAGAATTCTGAATTAACATATAAATTTCTTGATATCAAAACGTGAGAAGTTTCAAAATTACCAACCTTGACCTGGAGACAGAACTTTGAAAATTGCCGAGATATAAACAATGGACTATGCATTTCTTAAGTTTGGTTTATTTATTCGTTTCAAATTCGATAAAGTTCTAAATTATTTTCATTAAAAAAAAATAAAGAAAAATAAATTAGAGTTTTTTAACTTAGTGTTTATTTTTCAGTAAATTTTTAACACATATTTTTTCAGTTTTTAATATTTACGTTACGTGAAAATAACTGACGAAACACAACTGCAATGTGTGGATATTAATAATTGTAAAATAAAAAAGTATAAAGCCTTTCTAATGGTTGTATTTACAAGTCGAATTTGAAAAACCGTGTGAAAAAAATAAACCGAGATACGGTAGAGACTTCGTCACAATCATTACTTCTTCTACTTCTTTTTTAAAGTAGTGAAAATAACGCATGTCATGATTAATCAAACCCTGGTTAACTCTTTTGGTATTTACGCGCATTAACACAACATCCAGAAATTCATATTGTTGTTGTTATCGTGTCCATAGATTTAAAATATAATTATTAAAGTCAGATCAAGTCAAATGTCTTCACGATAGCGGCCGCTAGCAACGGCGCCGCTTCACTATACAGGGCTTCTCTTAAGTTGGCCTCGATTGGCACCATACCCAATTGCAAAACATGGGGAGTGAGTGCCGGGCACTCTAGAATGTGCTTAGGTGTTAGGAAAGTGTTGGGGCAATTTTTGCAGGGGATGTATTCTCTGGTCTTGTCTGGGAGAATCTTCATCCCTCTGTAATGATTAGTTCTGAGTCTGCTAATAACTGATGTCAACCTAGGGCAGTTGAATGAGAAATTCATGTTCAACTGACATATGTATTAAAGAATAGAACTGCAAAATGATGACGCTTATGCGTAAATGTCCCGCATTTGTGTGTCACATAATAGAAAACCAGGAAACTTCCAAAAAGCAGTCCCGTAATCGTGCTTCCTCCTACACACTAGCAAAAGCGCTCCCATCCCCCATTTATTCCTCTTGCATTGTATGCTTCTTATTTCCCTTATGCTTATGTTAGTTATGTAGTATTATGCTAGTTTCATAGTTGTAATGTTAGTTACAATAGCGTTTTTTTTTTTTCAATTTCTCATTGCATTTCTGTAATTGTAAGGGTTTTTCTCTGTATTATTTTTTTCCATCTTTACCTTTATAACCGGTAAGGGACTACAAAGCCCTTATAGGGAAGATGTGTGAGATAAATTAAAGTAAAGTACGTGGAAGAAGAATTGATAGGTATAAACCATCTAACATTGCAATGAAAATGTTTTTATTTATTTCCGATATTGTTGGCTTTTTGTCTAGTCAAATTTCAAGCTTAAGAATTATCTCCAAATCAATCGTTAATAACGCCTATCTTATAACTTATTGTCTGCATATTTTTATAAAAAAAAACTTTATCATAATGTGTAAAAATTATATTTATAAGCATATCTAATTTATTTTATTCTTAAATCAAAATAGAGATAGAAATTTCAGAGGGTCGAGAAAAAGCAATTATGTAACCGTGCTTTGTCCCACGCATTGCAAGAGCTCTCCTTCAGGAGAAATAATCAGTAGGCTTCGACACTCTCATCCGAAAGGAAGTGCGGCGCAACCACGCTTTTCTGTTGAGAAACGTTTAGTTTATAGTCCCTCACATCGAGAGGAAATATATTTAACTCAACCCTGCGTACTTACAGACTTACAGACTATTGCCCGGAATGGAAGTAGGTTTCACAAATCCTGTGCGTAGCTGAATATCGGGTTTTCGGATTAGAAGTGAAATCCTTCCATGGATCTATAATTATCAATATTTAACACATTTAAAGACAGATAATCGTAGATCCGTGGAAGGATTTCACTTCTAAGCCCAAAGCCCGATACTAAGCCCAAAACCTAAAATCCGATACTAAGTCCAAAACCCGATAAAAACCCAAAATCCGACAAACAAACACCACACACATACAATTACAGACATGCGTTTGTAATTGTGTGTGTGTGTGGTATTTGTGCGTATATAAATAAAGCTGCAAGTTCTCCAACCTGTATCTCAACCCAATCACATCCAGTTACAACTTTGTTGTCCAAGCTTCACACTACACAGCTGAGATTTTGGGACTTGTGGTTATATGCCTATTATTAGATCTCAAATGAGACTTTAATTCATTAGTTTAAATCTCTGAGCTTAACAACAAAATATTATTGACAACATTTTTACTCTTGCATCCTTTCTCTTTATTAGTAATTTTGCATTTTAATCTATGTTTTAAGTAAATTATTAAATTTACTATTTAAGTAAACACATTTAGAGTATTAGACCTGCCAAATTTATTTTAAAATGCTTTCAATAAATCAACGTGAGTATTGAAATAATATAGTTGTTTTCTACACTGAATAAAAAATTTCCATTAAATTTGGAAATTAACATATGATTTGTAATGAAAACGTGCTCTGAAATCATAATTAAAAAATTTAATTCAGTAATATAAAGTTCTGAATGGTTCGTTGAAACTAATAGCTGCCAGTAAAAGATGATAATTAATACTTTTTGAGTTAAAACAAGAATTCTTTGTAAATGTATATTAAAAAATTAGGATACATTTTATAAATTTATGTATTGATAAAGCATCAAAAATTTGTTCTTGCTAGTTTATGATAATTCTCGAACATTCCGTTTTAGTTATATATAATTGTTATTTCTTCACAGATGCATTTTAATATTAAAAAAAAGAATTTACCTTTTATTAAAGATAAACTAAATAAGTCTATAATTGTTTTAACTTTTGTAATTTAACATAACTCATAATCCATAAATATTATTTCATATTGTAATAGGCCTTAATATTTATCTTTAAAAAATACTACATCATTTTCTTTGCAATAAATACATATCTCCCAAAATATAATATATCTAATATGTTGTCATGAGAAAATCCTGAGTTAATTAAAGTGTATATAATCATGAGCTAATTAAAATATCTCTACATATATTTATAAATAATACATTAAATATATTATTATTGCAAATAATTTTTTTAGAAGAAATATAATTAAGTTGAATAACAAAACATAACCTTAATAAAAAAATATTGTCAGTTCATACAGAAATATGTTCATAATAATTTACATATTTATCTGGAATATAAATAATTCTGACTTAAAGTTTATGATTTATCTACTCATAAAAGCAATTAAAAAATATGGTTGACTGATTGTACTTCCAAATGTGTATGTGTATGTGTATTCCAAATGCAGCATATTTTTTCCAAGTTTCAGTCATCAAAAATTTTTGTTTGAAATATTTTCTGCATAACACTAGATTTTTTTAAAAAATATTTGGGTAGACATGTTTCTAGTTGAAAAATGTATTAAAAATTATAATAATGATATTTTATCAAAATAATACTTACTGTTGGTGAAATTATCAAATATGTGATATCAGAACGATAAAAAAGAACATTCCAGATGTACTTTGCTATTTATAGTGATTTAAGTATCAATTTTTAACGTAATACATTGATATTAAAGTGTAATATATATTTAATAAATCTTATATTTTTTACTAATTTAAATTTTGAAAATATTTTAAAAGTTCTTGTAACAGTTGCAGTTACGCCTAAGTTAGCCTTACGGATAATTATTTAGAATTATATTATCCTTAAAGTTAACTTTACTTTAATATTTATTAATTAATGTAATAGTTATTGTTTTTACTATAATAATTATTCTAACTTAAGATTATTTTTTTTTCTTATTAAAGATTTATTGTAGCTTAAGTTTCTAAAATTAAAAAAAAATAATTTATAGAATTTTCTATAGAGAGTCTAAAAAAGTCTTTAGGTAAATTATATATTAAAATGTATCTTTTTTCCAATTACTTTGTATTAAAACTTGCATAATTACTACTTCATGTAAGTGAAATATCTATTTTATAGAAAATAATTCACTATACATTTTGCAAAAATGTATATTTAAAAAATCAAACTTTATTGTAAAAAAAAAAATTTCAGTGAAAAAGAACACTTCAATGCTAACTTTCATTTTCTTCTATTTGTTTTAATCTACTTCGATGTCGTTTGTAAGTTCTCTGAATCACCTTGGCAGCATTGTCTTGCTGCTTTCTCTTCAGAGTTGTTGTAGTGATTTCCACCAAATTCCTGGTGGGAAAGCTCTTTCGAAATCTTTGGTCCACCTGTCTCTGCACTGTCCTGAACTCTTCCGTGTCTTCCACATCCCCCAAAACCAGATTGACTAGGCTATGGAGGATGTCCAGGCAATGGATCTTGTCACCAGTCGCAATGGAAATATTCATGGCCACCAGGGCAGGCTCGTTCGGCTTCTCGATTCCCAGTGGAGGATCCAGACTAGCAACGAAATCTGACAATTGGCTATGATGAATGAATTGGGTAGCGTTTGGATCGTATTGAGACCAGCATACATAAAACATTTCGATGTCGTCCTCAGATATACCAGTTTCTTCTTTACTAGCTTGACTGAGGTTCTCTAGAATCACAGCGATGTACATGTTGATGATGACCATGAAATTGATGATGATGTAAGTAACCAAGTATATAACGGCGAGGGTTGGGTGACCACAGTCGCCTTGCTGAGGGTCGCAATCAGGAGGCTGGACCATGAGAGAGTCCAAGATATCGTTCCAACCGGCGGAAGTAGTCAATCGAAACAGAAGAACCATGCTGTTGGCAAAGGTTTGAAAATTGACCATCTCAGAGAGTCCACTAGAGCCATTGCTAGCGTCTGGTAAGCGAACGTGACCAAAGAGAAACATGCCAATAATGGCATACACGAAAGTGATGAGAAATAAGAGGGCCCCAATGTTAAAGAGGGCGGGAAGAGAGATGACGAGGGCGAAAAGAAGCTTTCGGATGCCTTTGGCAGCTTTAATAAGGCGAAGAATTCTTCCGATCCGGACAAGTCTAATGACTCTGAAAAGTGTTGGGCTAATGACAAGTTGTTGCAGAGCTTCCTCAAAAATTATACCTGGAAATGAATTTAATATTCGTAAATAACTAATAAGCAATAAAAAGAGTTTTCAAAATAATGATTCCTGATAATTTTACAGATAAAATGATATCAAAATACTTTTAATTAACCGGAATATATTTAAATTCATTTTATGCTTATTTTAAATTTTCTTTGACTAATTTTTACTATAGGATAATTATAATATTAGATTTATTATTACAATAACACAAAGTTGATAAAATGTGAACATAAAAAGCTACTGCTAAACAGAAGCGTTTTAGAATAAATGAAAAGTCTTAAATATTTTTTTTTCAAATCATACATTTTTCTTTACAACACATTTAAAAGTTTATTCTATTTTGAAAAATATCAATAAAAATTATTTTTATAATTAAAATACTAGCTATGAAACAAGTAATGGTCAAATATTGATAATGAAATTTCTTATCTGTCTGTAACGTTTTATTTTTTTTTTTTGTATACAACATTTTTTCTTAGTCTATAATATATTACTATTATTGGTAATAATAGTAATTTTGACAAAATTTAGTTCTTCGGAAAAAATTTAAGGAAGACAAATATAACAAGGAACACTAGAAATGCTGTACTATTTGAAATTTAGAACACTGTACCCTTGAGAAAGTCGCCAGCATTGCAACCTAGGTTATTTCACCAACGTTCTGTCAATTTCTTTAGGGTTACAATGTAATTAGAGGAATTCGTAACTTCTTCTTTTTCCGAACAATATATTTTATTGCTACTTTGATTGTTATTAACAGAATTTTTATTTATAGTACATAAGAAGAGAAATACATATTCTTTTAAGTAATTATTTCGATAAATTATTGATTATTCCTAGATTGTTCTTATAATGTATGTTGGTCACTGATACAGAATATAAACATTTTTTATGATGTTGCCACTGATGAAAATATGAAATAAACAACAATTTTTTATTTTATTTTATTAATAACTTATATTTGATTATCAAATAATTATTTTACTTTTATTGCTGTTGACAAAGTCAGGATTTTTTGACAATCGCTATTTAAATTCACATGAAAAAAAGTTACTTTTTATTTTTAGAACATTAATTCATGGTGAAAACCCTGCTCAAACTCATTACATTCTTCTGCGGTTTTTTGGCGTTTCTTTTTAATGCTGTTGGCATGGTTAAGGTTTTGTGACAACAATTTGAATTCGCGAGGAAAAATGTAATTTTTTAATTTTAGAACGTTAGCTCATGAAAGTAAAAGGCCGCTAAAACGTATTGAATTTTTCTGTGATTTTATGTTCTTATCCTCTTCATTCATTTGAAAAGACTATGCAAAGACAGGTTTTAATGAGGCAATAAAAAGACAATTTTCCTCTTCAGCAAAGGATATATCAGATTAAAATGTAAGTATTTGTTTATTTTTTATTGTTATTGCTATTAAATCGATACATTTTGAATTATCAAAACAAAGTTCCACATAATAATTTGACATTAAAGAGATAAATTGTGGCGTAAAGGCAAATTTGGGAATAAAATTTTGGCAAAATAATGATATTTTGACATTAAAGTAATAGCATTTGGTGTAAAAGCAAATCATTAAAAATTTTGCCCTAATGGTGTTAAAATTTTGGCGATAAAACGATATAATTTGGCGTAATACAATTTAGGCATAATAGCGCTACAATTTGGCGTTAAATCTAAAATATTTGGCGAAAAAGCATTTTAGAAACAAAATTTCTCTCAATGATAAAATTTGGCGGAAAAACAATTTAAAAATAAAATTTCGCGATAAAAAATAAAAAGAAAAAATTTGGATTAAAAGCAAGCAATTGTGGCAAGATTGTGATAATATTTGGCGTTAAAACTATTAAACTGAGCATAAAAGCCATTTAAGGAATAAAATTTGATTTAATAGCCGTGTGGTTACTTATGTTGGCGTAATAGAGTTTTTTAGAGAATAAATTTTAGCGAAATGGCGTTTAACAACCACATCGAACGTCGGCAGTCATTTTGTTTACTTGGTGACTTGGCATCCTAGTGAGGGATCTTGACGAAATATCGTTTTACCGCGAAAATTAACTGCGGCATTCCTTAATTTGTTTGCTTGGCGACTTGGTATCCTGGCGATGCATTTGGTACAAAGGGTACATGATTCTAAATTTTTACCGGAAACACATAACTGGGCAGAAGTGCATTAATTACAGATGAAAAAACAAGTATCATTCAAAATAATAGCTTCTGAGGAATTCGTTAGACCGAGAATAAACATAACATATTGCTGTTCTGCAAAACAGAATTAACGAGGGAATATTAAAATGCGAAATCATTGTATTACTATAGAATCCAATAATATATGAAATAAAAGGTTTCATACTTATAACTGACAAGATGATGACGATGAGATCAAAAACATTCCAGGGAAAAGTGAAGTAGTATTGCCTGAGACCTATAATCTTGATGATAGCCTCAGTACAGAAGAGGACTGTAAACACTATATTGAGGGTATCTAGGATGGATGTTATATGCTCCGCTTGCTGATAATGTTCCACCGTCATAGCCACCATGTTCAATATGATGAAAAGAAACACTACCATTTCAAACCTTTACAGAAATATAAGAAAGGTTTATGCTTAAAAAAAACACTATAATATATACTTATAAAAAATATATACTTATTATAAAATACAAGAAAGGTTTATCTTAAAATAACGAGTGATCTGTTGTCATATTTAAATATATGTCTTAAGGATGTATATAAGAAAATAACTGTATTAGCATTTAAATTAAAAGAATGCATTTTTTATATTTTTATCTCCGAAATAAATAATAATAAAATAGAAAAGATAATTATTTATTTTAAAAATCCATAAGAATTATATAAAACACATTAAAAACCGAACCAACTGTACCGAATGGAGGAGTACCCTAATTAGTGAATAGGATTGAATGAATGCATATGGAACTCTACCCTGGCAAATACATCGGCTTTTGGAATCCTCGAGTCTTAACTGATTAGCAATCAAATTCCAGTAATGGAAATTCCGAAACACTTTACTAACTGTTTCGGTTTTAACTGTACTGTTACTTATTGCATCCAGAATGGTTGTAGATCTTAATCTAAAATTTTAATGGCTTTAAGATTTCTGATCTAGAGAATTTTTTTCTCAAATTTCTAACCTTATGAATTTTATAAACTCAAAAAGTAAATTTAATTCAAATCAAGGCAAGGACTCAAAAGTAAGTTCGTTGATATGAGCTAAATTGATTCTGTCTAAATGAAACTTAAATCTAACTAAATCTTTTTTTGCTACCAACAAACTTATACAGCTTTTGGACTACCAATTCAAATTTTCGATTGTTTAAGAAGGTGATATTCATCAGAAATCTTCGATCAAAAAACCGATTTAAATCTAAGATAAACGTGGTTCGCAAACAGAATCCAACATTCAACTTCCGACTGTCAGAAAGTATATTACTCCTCGGTATAAAATAGTTCAATACCGACATTATATTTAGCCAACAAATAAAATAAAATTTCTTACTGCTTTAAATATAATTTGATAATTTGACAGTTTTAATGCACTTCAGGAAGTTTAATAACACACATTTTTTTAAATTTATATATTTATTTTTTTCGGATAACTAAAATCCTATCTTTTTCTTCCATTCTAGTATAAGTTTTCGTTGCAATATTTTTATAAATATAATAAAAATAAATGTTTAATAACTGAAGATATTTCATCATACCTTCTACTCATAGCTAGATCGTAACATATTCTAAGATATCTATTGTGAGGTCGAGTGACAATTCTTTGAGGTTTCCTGCGGCCTAATTTCAGCATGGCAGTGTAATACGCCCTCTGGCTATCAGTGAGGAACACTTCTACAATACCACCCTCATACTGAAGAAAACAAATTTTTTGTCAATTTACTTACAGCATAAATATGAGAAAATTTTACAAAAGTAATTAAAAATAGAATTGATAAGGTTATGATTTAAAACATCTTGCTTATTTATAGCAGACAGGCCTTACCTTCTTCTTGAGCATGTTGAAGTTGTCGATTATGACACCTATGAAAAGATTCAGAGTGAAAAAGGAACCACAAATAATGAAAGTCACAAAATAAATATAGGCGGGAAAATTGGCTTCTGCATAAGGTTGTTGACCAACTTCAGTGGTGTCTACAGCATATTCCATAACCTCCATCCATCCTTCGAAGGTGGCCTGTGAATACGAATATTAATTACACGGGAACAGTAGCATCTTTTATCTCCAATTATTGGAATATATGATCAAAAATATTAACAATATTTTGAGAAAAATAGAAATAATTTATATAACAATAAATTCATGTATTTGTGTATGCTCCAGCATAATTTAAAAATTGTAATACTTTGAAATCAATTTTTTTCTCTGCATTTAGTATTTCGTTCAACAAAATTAAGAAAAGATTTTTTCTATAAAATTTTTAATAAAGTAAAAACTTTATTTTTGACCAAATCACAAAATAGCCGTTGGGATTTGGCAACTTTTTTGTGGCAATAAGTCGCCAAATGTGGTGATCTGATGTATTTGCAATTCACTAAAATTACAATTGCAACCTGCTACTTGGCGTATTTTGGCGAAAGGTTTTTTTGGTATACCAAATCCCAAAAGCCCCTTTTTACTTTATTTTTTATAATCGTCGATTTTCACGTCATCAGAAGTCGTCAACCTTAAAAAATTTGACTGATATTATTAGGTAAATTGTTGTAAAAGATAATAAGTTAGTTAACGTATAGTATTTTTTTTTTTTTTTTACTGTTTTTTTCAAATTAAGCTATTATGTTATTAAAAAACAAAAGCTAACAGATTAGAAGCAAAAAACATTACTGGGAATTTTGGGATACTATACAAATGATTTCTTTATTTAGCCAATTTATATTATTGAAGGCAAGTTATTTAAAATCTCTAATTTTAATTAAATCTCGAATTCTGCACAGATATATTTTCTTAATGAAATTTACCAAAACTAAAATTTTTTTATTTTCTGTAATCTGTCAACATTTGTCATATCTATTAGTTAATTGTATATAACAAAGCAATAAAAAATGTATCTTAAATCTTATAAAATAACCAAACTTATCTAACAATCATTTTATAATACAGGTTTCTTATACAGATATTATTAAGAAATCATATTATTATCTCTTGTTAATTAAAATTATAAAACCAAAAACAGTATAACTTAAAATTATAAATTGTATCTATGTTAATTTTTGAAAGTGCGACTACTTTTGATTGTTCAATTACTTAATTTTCGAAAAAAGTTATTGGGAAATACTCATATGCACTTGTGTAATAAGTATAATAGCATATAGATATAATTTAATAGATTGTTTTTCTAACCTATTTATAATTAAAAATAAAATTGTGAAAATTAAATTAAATAAAAATTTGCATTTTAATCATTTATGTCATTGTTTACAAAAAATACAACGCATGCAAAGAAAACTTAAAAAAATTATTTTGTAACTCAGCTTATTACAGTATCGAATATACTTACCACCTGGAAGAGAGCAAGGTAGGCATTGCCAACATTATCAAAGTTTATGTCCCTGTTAATCCAAGAGTAATTGAGCGTGAGGCATTGGCCCATGTCCGGAGTTATCTGGACAGGCAAAGTATTACCAACTTTGTCCACGCACCGATAGAAACGCCCTCCGAAGAACTGGACCCCCATGATACTGAAGATCAACCAGAACACAAGACACACCAGGAGAACATTGAAGATGGATGGGATGGCCGACATGAGGGCATTCACCACGATCTGAAAAAATGGATAGGATTTTTTTAAATCTGCCTAGGCTTTCATATAGTATGAAAAACATTCTCTTCAGTTTAGCAATGAGTATCTCTCTTTCTCAATTACAAGATCTGCAACCTTATTCAAAAGGATCCAATAGTTTACAAACTACTCTTTCCAACTTTTAGTTATCTCTGACCTTTTTATAAATTCAGGAAATATAGCTTGCATGAAGAAAAGATAATTTGTATCATTTTAATTGTTGGTATGTAGAAATAAAATGTGGGCTGAAACGTTCGTAGGCTGACACATAGTTGGCGCTACTAGTATTAAATCCATATGATTTTTAGTTAGCCCTAACCTTCAAAAGACACGTGTATAAATTTGACAGCTGTTGCACTATTAGTATGTGAGTTATAGCATTTTTAGTGAAGAAACTTTTGTCAGCTTGAAAAAATGGATAAAAAGGAATTTCGTCTGCGTCAATAAACCATTGCTTTTTGGCGAAAAAAAATACTATTGAAGCCAAGGCTTGGCTTGATAAACATTCTTCGGACTTTGCACCAGGAAAATCAACCGTAGAGAAGTGGTTTGCTAAATTTAAACGAGGCGAAATGAGCACCGAGGACGATGCACGCAGTGGAAGCCCCAAAGAGGCTGTTACCGACGAAAACATCAAAAAAGTCCACAAAATAATTTCTGATAACCGTAAAATTAAGTTGATTGAGATAGCTGAGACCCTAAAGATATCAAAGGAACGTGTTGGACATATCGTGAATGAATATTTGAATATGCGAAAGATCTGTTCAAAGTGGGTGCCGCGCGAGCTCACAATCGACCCAAAACAACAACGAATTGACGATTCTAAGTAGTGTTTGGAGCTGTTCAATCTTAATAAACCCGAATTTGTGCGTCGAAATGGAACAATGGATGAAATATGGCTCCATCATTTCACACCGAAGTCCAATCGACAGTCAGCCAAGTGGACTGCACGTGATGAACACTAAAAATGCTATACACTAAAAATGCTATAACTCACATACTAATAGTGCAACAGCTGTCAAATTTATACACCTGTCTTTTGAAGGTTAGGGATAACTAAAAATTATATATATTTAATACTAGTAGCGCCATCTATGTGTCAGCCTATGCACTTTTCAGCTCACTTGTTAAATATTTTTTTTCAAAGTTATAGGCAGATTTATAAATTTTAGTAGATTTTCTCTTCCTTAGAGTACACTCAAGATTAGTGCTGCATTTGGAACATAAAAAAAAAAGAAGAATTGTTGTTCTTTATTGATTTTTTTGTATCAAATTACTCGTATAAAAGATCAGGAAAATATTGATACAGCTAGTAAGACAATGAAATTATTATTTCAAATGCCATATTACAATTTTCTTTCTACTTTTAAGTGTTTCTTTTTTGAAGTTTTAATACATTAATCCGATTCTCGAGATCACTTTAATTACCACGCCATATTTAAACAATTTAAAAGCTATTTACTTAATTAATTTATATTCCGTTTCAAATTATTTTATAAAAAGATGTTTTATGATTGGATAAAGCATATAATGACTAATATTTTTTATCTATTTTCAAATTGATTGGCTTATTTAATCCTTTTGGCTACGGGATACTAATCAAAATCATTTTAAATTTTACAAGAATAATGATCAGCGACTTTAGGATATTAAAAAAGCTTATTTCTTTTGGTCGTATGTTCTTTAATACTAAAGTACGTATGTATTATCAATTAACTCTCAAATGGGCAAGGGGAGGTATGAAGCAGGAAAGACGCAAAAGTCGCAGCGTGGAAAGACACAAAAGTCGGCTGGCAAGGTTATGGCATCAATATTTTGGTATACGCATGGTATAATATTCATTGACTATCTTAAAAAGGGAAAAATCATAAACAGCGACTATTACGTAGCTTTATTGGAGCGTTTGAAAGACGAGATCGCGGAAAAACGGCCTCATTTGCAGAAGAAGAAAGTGCTGTTTCATCAAGACAAAGCACCGTGTCACAAATCAATGAAAATGATGGCAAAATTGCATGAATTGGGCTTCGAATTGCTATCGCATCCACCGTATTCTCTAGATATGGCCCCCAGCAACTTTTTCCTGTTCTCAGACGTCAAGAGGATGCTCGCTGGACAGAAATTTCGCACCGATGAAGAGGTAATCGCCGAAACTGAAGCCTATTTTGCCGCTAAAGACAAATCGTACTATAAAAATAGTATCAAAAAATTGTAATACCGCTATAATCGTTGTATCGCCTTCGAAGGCAACAATATTTTCGAATTTTTTTTTAACAAATTTTTCTATGCTATCTTACGAACTTTTCCGCCCGCCTGGTGCACCCGTAGATAGAAGTCTGACTTGGCTTCGGGCTGCTGAGGAAAGGTAGTGCCTTCCGGGAGGATATTTAGGGGGTGGGGGGATTACCCCACAATGCTCACCACAAAACTCCGATCAGGTAGTTCGACTGATGAAGCAAGATGCTGAATATCCCAAACGCCATAGAGTCTTACGTTTTTTGAAACAGTGTCTACAACAGAGCCGCCAGCGGATGGAACTTCCGCCCTAATGATCACCAGCGGCGCACGTTGCCACTTAGTTTCGAGTAGGGCTAATGCAAAAATTAATTTAATCAAGCAATTAGTTAATTATGTAAGTACCTTGAAATCTATCAATTTGATTAGGAAAATTATTGTTCAATTTAATGATGCGTATAGGTTAAAGTGGGACTCCAATTCTACTTCAAAGCAAACTAACTAAAAAAAATAAAAACATTAAATTCAGATTTGCATTCAAATACGTTTCTACAACGTCAGCGATATGATATTTAAAACTATTATTTTGATTATAATGCTCATTTGATATTTAAGCCAAAGCAAGTAGGGCCTGAATGGCTGAGTGTCTAGGCGCTCAGTGCTACAGATTTCGGGTTCACTTCTCGGCGGTACCATGGATGTTTATAGTTGTTCGGAATCCACTTTAAGCCGTAGGTCCCGGTCTCCTATGATTGTAAGAGCGTCACGGAACCAAGACAGACTTCTACCTACGGGTGTTCCATCACAACAGAAGTTGCCCACTTTCTTTCCATTCATGAGTAGATTACTCCGCCTAGCACTGCAGGATATTGAGGATTAGACACAACACACACACAAAGTAACTCAAAAAGCTTGCAATTTATTAGAAAAAATAGGACGAAAAAGGAAGAGTTTTAGCTAAATATTAATAAAATGGTTTTAGTCGTATATAGTAATTTTACCTATTAAAAAATTAATATAAAAATTTAAATTTGTAAAATTATATTCAAGCTGAACTTTTTTTAATTATGCCTTTTTTTCCTTAGAAATTCGTTTCTACGTACTTTCATTCCCTCCCACCTCGAAATGGCTCGCAGAGGGCGCAGTGCTCGGAGGGTTCGAAAGGCTCGAAGTGCATATAGACCACCCCCAGAAGACTCCGCCACGACACTCATCACAGATACCTGAAAAAGAAAATATAAAAATTTTAAATTTTACTAAAAAGAGGAGAAACTCTATGAAATATTTTTTAAATTTTCTATCGAAGATTGTTAAAATTTATGTGTTTGTTACATCTAGACGAAGTCCATGAATCCGTGGTCATGATAAAGGGTAATGAATGCAGTGTCTTTTTGTCCTTGCTTTGCGGCATAAAGACATGGAACACTTAAAGTGAGAACTTACCCCATCCAGTTATACCTCCGGGCCTGGGTACCCATTTTAGTCGCCTTTTACACGACGTGCACGGGCTGCAATAGGGCTATTCCAGGGATGGGCAAACTACGGCTCCCCGGAACATTCTATCCGGCCCGCGGATAGTTTTTTAATTTGCCGGTTCGAGGAAAATTAAAAGAAATATATATTTATATATTATATATCCATCTCCATTTCTACTTTGATTAAATGTTATGTTTTTTCCTTCCTTTTTTTCAAAGGTCTGATGATCTTTTTACTTTCTTTTTTTCTTTTTTTTTTGTTCTACGAAGCATAAATCGACGGAAATAGCAAGCACCGACAGCTTCAATCGGTAAAGTGTTAAAAGCGAAAGTTCTTTATTAGTTATAGCTGTAGATTGGCGTGAATAAGCGTTATCTCTTTCTCGGGGAGCAAACATATGGGAATCCAATATAGGTGAATTAGACCTCATATGTGGCAGACTGCGCATTTTAAGCTCCAGCCAGCGGTTTTTTCTTTTGGCGCGAGTTCTAATGTTATAGATTGCGTATGGGAAGATTGCGTACATATAACATCGTTTGTGAATAGTGGTGAAATAATTAAAAGTATTGCGTAGCTAGTGCTTGTTTGGGTTATAACATATACGTAAAATATTTCAAAAATGAAGTATGTATATTATTGGTTAATAGTATTATAAATATTATGGTAATAATAAATGGCTATTAATATTATAAATATTTTTAAAATTTTAGAAAAAAAGAACATTCAACTTCCCGCCAAACTTTTTTTTCTTCGATTTTTGGCCAGCGACCGAAAAAGTTTGCCCATCCCTGGGCTATTCTAACCCGGACCCACACGGGAAACGTTTAAGTTGTCATATAATGGCCAATGTTATAAAATATTTTATTATGATTTAATTACATTTCATTTAAAAG
This sequence comes from Caerostris darwini, assembly GCA_021605075.1. Taxonomy (NCBI): domain Eukaryota; kingdom Metazoa; phylum Arthropoda; class Arachnida; order Araneae; family Araneidae; genus Caerostris; species Caerostris darwini. The sequence goes on along the minus strand of BPLQ01011653.1, from coordinate 112,493 downwards.
GTTTATTTTTTTAATTACAATAAATTGAACAGGTTGACTAATTTTCGCTGGTTTAAAAAAAGGTATGCATTGTTACCGTTAATTAGCACTTAACTATTAAATGTTCTTTTATAAAAAAAGTATCTGCTTTTTAAATTATTTTGCGCTTGATAAAACGAAGTTTGTGTTTTTTTGTTCTTTTTTGAAAAAATTAAAAACGGAAAAAAGTGTATTTCATCACTATAAAGTTATAATATTTTCTTCAGCTTTTGATTTCGGCATAAATCTATAATTTTCGATTTATAACTGAAAGTTAAATTTTTAATCAACAAAAAAAAGACTGAAAGTTTCATAGATGACATTTCTAAGACTATAATAAATGGTAACAACTAATTTAAAATTTCAATTCATTTATATTAAATAAATTCAGAAATAAATCTTTTGATCTTAATCAAAAATAATTTTTTTTTCTCAGAAAATATTCAAAATTATTTTTAGTAAATAAATGCAGTAAATAAAATTTTTATTTTCCTGTATATGCTTGCATTACAAATTTTTTTCTATTAAACATTTAAAAATTGGAATTTGCAAACAATTTTTAATGAACTAGTTTTGTTCTCTTTTAATATCATATGAATTCATATTATATCAATATAGATATAACATCCCATCTTTTATTATAAAAATTTTCTTAAGGGCATATCTATACTAATCCCTATTAATAAATACCAAATATATATTTTTATAATTTATTAACTGAAAGGATATCCTTTGAATTAAACAAAAAATATTTCTGAAAATTGTCCTATGTTTTAAAAGAAGTATTTATTTAAAGAAGTTTTTTTTTCCTCATTCTTTTATTTGAACGAAAGATGCAATATATATATATACATATCGATAGATAGATAAACAGACAAATAGATATGATCCACCTACGCATACGATAATGAAATCTAATGTTGTCCAAAGACTGCTGAAGTAGATTACAAAGCCGTATGCCATCCATTTCAGAATAACTTCCAACACAAAGCAGGCGGTGAAGAATAGATTGAAGTACCACAAAATCTTCATCAGTTCTGGCTTTTCGGGCAGAAAGACATCTTCAAAGCACTAGAAATATGATGGGAAACAGCTATTCCTGAAAACAATCTACTAATCTATCATGTAAATATAGCCTTTTGTGTGGAAATCTATATCATAATCAGCGTACATCGATATCATCAATAGAATATTAACCGAATATGCTAATATCATTACAGATGAATAAATGTCATGAAAGGCAGGATCGTGGATTAATTAATGCAACTACCATTGAACTGGTCTTTATTCATATCACTGGAACGTTTTTTATGGCAAATTATGATCATTCTGTATATTATAATAATAATCCCAATGAGTTCACCTATGTCATATAATAAACAAAAAAAGTTTATATAATTATTCCTCTTTTGTGCATGATATTCAGAAAGGGGGTGGGTGGAGTAGGTCAATAAATTTTAAAGATTTCTTCTGTAATTATTGATGGTTGCTCATTAATTATTTCCCCAATAATAACAAAATGAAAAATATGACATGTTATGTATAACATTATGGGGCCTTCTCAATTCATCTACAATGTTCTGTCATAACGAACCACATTTTTGTTATTAACCGAACAAGTACCAAAACAATTTGTTTGTACAAACTAAGAAATTCAAGGTTAATTCATAAATTCACCTCAAAGTGGGCGTGGCTGGATTTATGGAAATTATAAGAAAAAAATTAAGAAAAAAATTGTCACTGCTTCAGAGCTTGGTGAAAGAAAAACTTAAAAAACTTCTTAACTCTGATATGAATTTTATTGCAAATTAACTTATTTTAAAATATGAAATACTTGAAAATTGCACAATTAAAAGAGGTATTAAAGAGGATCACTATATCGTACAATATATAAAAAATTTATTAAATTTCTAAACAGAATTGTATGCATTATCTTAATTTTGGGCTGATTAAAGGCATTTCTTGGTTCTTATATGTTTAATGCTAATGTTGTTCAGTTACTTTTATACATATAATTAGAAAGGCATTTATCTATCCATTTTCCACTTTGGGTAAATTATGCGTAAGACCCAGTGGTGCCACCTTAGATAACATTAAATCTTCTACGCAATACAAAAAATGTCGAGAGATAGCAAATAAAGTGTGCAACCGTGCTTCCACTGGCAAGAGTGCCCTCTGTGGCAGAAATGGTCAATCAGCCTCGAGACTCTCACCCGAGAAGTACAACGCAACCACGTGCTTCTGTTGAGAAACGTTTAGTTTATAACCTCTCACCCCGAAAGGAAATATATTTAGCACAACCCTTTGTATTAGTTGGCCTACAGTCTCTTCCCTGGAGAGGAAGTATAGTTCGCGCATCCGGCGTGTGTCCCAGTTTCAGATTTTCAGCTTAGAAGCGAAGATCTTCCTCGAATCTATAATTATCTATTCTTGTGTTAAATATTGTATGCCTCTAATTGTGTGTGTGTGGTGTTTCTAAATATATAAATTAAGCTGTGAGCTCACCAACTTATGTCTCCACTATCTCAATCCAACCACACCCAGTTACAACTCAGTTGCACAACCTGTACTCTACAAGCATCAAATATTGAATTTTTTTTTTTTTATTTTTTTTTGCAAAAAATGGATGTGAATTCCTAAAACATTTATGAATTCCTACATTTAAATGTGCACAATTATCAAGTTAAGTTTTTTAAAAGGTAAATTCACATAAATGGGTAAATTGCCATTCAAAATTGCCTAATTTAATTCTTATTTATTAGTTTGCATTGAAGAATTACCAGTATGACGCTGCTACTGAATATCAACAGCAACACTGTCCACTCAAAAGCTCTGTGATCGACAATCAGTAAAACGATTTTTCTTCCACGTTTCCAATACTTGAAGAAGGGTCGGCCTTCCGCATCAAAACATCTAAAAAGAAATTCTTGTTATCCTTTTTTTATTTCGATTACGACGTAATTATTATTGTTATGTATTTTATATTCTATTATAATAGAGGGAAAATTCTATAAAATGGCTCTTTACGATTCTTTTGTTAATACAGAAAATCGAAAAACACTGTCAATAGATTATTCGATCGATTTTTGAATCGTTTGAAGAGAGGACATTTTTTCAATATTCAAATTGCAAGTACTCTTAAAAATATTTAGTATACTTCATATTAAGAATAAATATGAAAATGAAAAGAATGACGTGAGAAGTAGGTAATATCTCATCTTTAAAAAATCAATAAGCCTAATACCCTCATCATTATATTTCTAGTTTTTTATTAAAACATGCTAATCTGTAATAACACCATTCTGTTACCAATCTTCTTCATTGGCGCAACAGCCCCATGGTAGACCAAGGCCATCTGCCTACTGGCAGGTTTCGTGACAGGAGATGTTTTTCTTTTTACGGGGTAGGGTTGTCAGCCTAACGCCTACAATCATATTAGATCGGGACCTACGGTTTAAGGTGGATTCCGAGCCATTTCAAACATACATAGCACAGTCGGGACTCGAACACCAAACCTGTAGCAACAAGAATTAATAACTCGGCCCTCAGGCCAATATCTGTTACCAATCTATTTTGTTAAAATAATTCACTTTAAAAAAACCCACTTTATTGTCATTTAAAAGAATATATATAGATAAAATTAAGTAATTAATTGAAATTGTCATTTAATTTATTATTTTCTAAAGTAATTTTTTTTAAAATTATTTGTGAAGATATAAGCTTACAAATTTTAAATTCGTTTGAAAATTTATTAAATTTTTTTTTTTTTTTTATCCAAAAAATATTTGTTTAGAAAGTGTCCACGTACTTATACATGCAAGATGGACAGCAGTTCGGAGGTTCTTTGAGGCAGGCTTCTTTGTCTCGGTCTTTCATCGGACTGGAGTCTTTCGAATCATGTTGAGTCTCCTATTCTAACAGGAATAAGCAGAGATCAATCAGTTTAGAAGAATTTGCATAAAATTAACAATTTAGTTAATGTAGATTAGAATATAAATTTTAGGCAATACATTATATTTACTTTCAATACATGTGCTTGATTTCTTGTTCAAAATTCTGGTAGCAAAATGTTCAATGTAGACTAGACTTCTTGAGTATAACTCTGGATAATGCTGAATCAGCTACATATCTTCCATTCTACTAGAGAATGAACCTTATACCAAAAGTCAAGTATTCAGCAATATGCAAAGCAATATGCAGACCTGGATGTGAACACTGAACTGAATGATTTCGGTACGAAACAATATCAATCAATCAAAAGTTATCGGGTCTATGCCGGAGATGGATATAAAAAATCTGTAGGTGGTAAGACTCTCCATTGGATTCAATGAGGTAGTCATAAGGTGTGAACCCTGTGTACTATTCAAGCAAAAAAAAAAGTGTTTTCCCAATTGAAAACTTATACTTAAGTTGTGTTTCTATTATAAACTGGTCAACAAATTTAGTGATTTCATAACTCACATATCCAAAGGGAAAATTTGAAAATATATTTGTACAATAATTTAATTAGTGTTTCACAAACTTTCAGAGAATAGAAGTAATTAACACATAATTATATATAGTCTTCATAATTATATATTATATATATATATATATATAAACATATAGTCTTGCACCTTTGATGATACAAACTAAAAAATACCATACCGAGTGAAAATGATTCAAATAACAGTTGCATTATTACTTCAAATTTTATTAAATCTAAAAAATTAATTATTTTAAAATATAGTATGTAACATGCTTCCTCCCACACACTGGCAAGAGCACCCTCTGTGGCGTTCAGGAGAAATGGTTAATCTGCTTCGAGACTCTCACCCGAGAGGAGGTACAGCGCAACCGTCAGCTCCCGCTAAGAAACATTTGATTTATAGTCTCTCATCCCGAGAGGAAATATATTTAACGCCACACTGCGTATTAGTTGACTTATAGACTTTCACCCGGAGAGGAAGTATATTTCGCGCATCCTGCGCATAGTTGAGTATCTTTATTTTCGATTTAGAAGTAGAATCCTTTCACGAATCAATAATTATCTGTCTTTGAAATAATAATGTATGTCTCTAGTTGTTTGTGTAATAATAGTGCATGTCTCCAGTTGTTAAGTAGTGTACTCTAGTATGTCTCTAGTTGTTAAATAGTGTATGCCTTAGTTGTATATATGTAGTGTTTGTGTGTGTGTCAATAAAGCTGTGAGTTCTCCAACCCATGTCTTGAGTATCTCTGCCCAACCACACCCAGTTACTAACTGGTTGCCCAACCTGCGCACTACCAATGCACTATAATATTGAGCAACAAAGGAGATAAAAGAGATCAAAATTTATATTTCTGCAGTGCATTTTTATCTTCAGATTTTTTTTCTTAGTTTCAAACACTTTTTTTTTTGTTTTAATTAAAGGAATTACGAAATCTCTTGGATGATCCGTGCATTTAGTAAACAAGCATTTTTTGCATCATTATTAACTTTTTTCATCATCATTAACATCATTTTTTTATTGTTTTTATTGTTCATAAATATATCACGTGGAAGTGATTACCTGTTCTTCCGCTACCGAATTTGCACGACTGTTCGAAACTTGCTTGCCCATGGAAATATTAGTTCTGGTCGAACTGAAACTGCTCAAACGGCCAGGAGAATCTAGAAAAGCAGAAAATTATTTTGGCGTTCGTGTAAATAAACGAACCTTTTTAAAAGAAAAACTAATGAAAAATATAAATTTATGAAAAAAACCGATTACAGTAAAAAAAGAATATTTTAAGAAAATGGGACATCAATTATAGATTAAAATGAGTTTTCATGAGTGGCAATATTGCTATGATATACTTCTAGAAATCTTTTCACGCAATTCTGTTTCATAACACGCCATATAAAATATTAAGTAATCATTTTTATGAAATATTTTCACATGTTTTATTCATCTATATAATAGTGTTTCAGTTTCATTATAATATATGCCCTATGAGATTAAATGAAACTCATAAAATAGTCATCATTTTTTCCTAGGACATCATTTAGAGTGGAAACATCATTCATGTCTCCTTGATATCTTGATCATTATAAATAGATCAATAGTTGTTGCTCCTTACTACTATAGTTGCTGTTTCTTATTAAATCTTCCTTTCATTTCTATTAAATTATTTTTCTTACAAAAATCAATAGAAATTATTACTTTTATGAGTATTTATTTAAGAAATGAAATTTCACAGATATCAATGTTTATTTCGTGTATTATTGCAAGAAATTTCGAAAACAGCGTTGTAAATTTGATACTATATCTAAATATTTAGAAATAAATTTTTCGTCATGAAATTATCTCAGTAGTTCTAAAACTTTTTGGCACATTTAAAAATCTGCAAATAATTGTAGGCACATTATGTACAAATTTCTGAGAGGTATGTTATAATAGTTAAGTCAAATATTACAGAAAGAAAAATAAGGCCATAAAAAAAGAAAGCACCTTACATTTATTTATTCTTGTGTTTATGAGAAACATGAGCCTGATGTTCTCTAGCGATTTTTTCAAAGTTTAGGCATATATTTGAAAAGCAGACCCTCATTTTCTAATGAATACATTGAAGTTTTCATTTCTTTTAACATTTCATTGTGGGGAGGATAGAAAATCCTAATTCACATAAATATGACTGAAAGTTGTAATAAATTTTCAAGGAATTTTTAGATATTGACAAGCATTCTTCTTTTACAGAAATTCGAAAGATCTTAAGAAACAAATCCTTATGTTTAATCATCAATCCACCATCAGTGGATATAACTATCAGTTCTTCTTTTTCAATTAATGTCAGATGATTAACTTCATAACTTACAGACAGTGGAATCTCATAGATTGCAATGGAAATTTTTTAACAATGAAAATCACACAGAAGCTAAAGCTTCTAGTAGCCAGCTGTGAAAGTTGCCTCTAATAATTATCATAATTATGTCTGAAAACATTTTTTCACAAATACAAACAAACAAGATTGTGCATTTTGATCCAAACAAGAATGTGCATTTTGATGTGTTATTTAGAAACAACCATATCTGCATTACTTTGTGAAATTTAAAAGGGAACTAATATGTATTAAAAAATCTAATAGAAATAAAAAATAGTGCTCTGTTAAGGAACCTATATTTAAACTAGTAAGTTATTGACCTTGATTGCTCATGAGGAGAAGGATTGTCATTTCCTCGAGAGGTTGAATTTTTGATTTAAAGAGATTACAGATTCTTTGGTGAAGAATGCCAGAAGTCTGGATTAAAACTAAATATCAAATTACAGAACTAACTAAACTAACTGAACTAAAACAGCTACTACTGTCACAAGATTAAGGATGAAGCCCCACAAATATATGAACATTTCTGCTGAAGGCGCTCAAAAATACCAAAAATGGGACAACTGTCCTGATGTCGAGCTCACTCCTCATCATGTCTTTGATTGTCCAGCTGTTGCAGCCACCGTGCATTGTCTGGACCATCCCTCGGAAGAGAATTTATACTCTGAGATTGCAATCAACACAGCTAATACGACAATAATAACAACAAATAGAAAAAAATATTGATATGATATATCTATTCTTGATTTCGATCTATACATTTATATAAATTATCCTTTTCTTCTTTAAATTTGCGAGGAAAAAAAATATCCTTCCTAGATTACTAATTACTTCTGTCGGAATATATTACTTCCAATATAACGGTTGTTAATAAAGGCATGAAAAATTGCTGATAAATTTTTCTTTTAAAATGCGAATACAAATTTATTTTCCTTATTAAATACTATTAATATCAATGTTTTTAAAACAATATTTATTTCACTTTTTGTTTCAGCTAATAAGTGAATTTTGAAATACAGCGGAAGATCTGTTGATGAACAAATCGCACTGCGAACCAACAATGAGAAGAATAAATGAAAGAAAACGTAAAAACACGAAAAGAAGAAAGAAAAACAAATGGAAAAATTCTTTCATGTCTGGCAAAACGACAAAAGAAAATGATTGATGAAAAAACTTTATTACTTCAAAACCTTGCAAAAGAAAAATTTTTGTTGAACGCTAAACCTTGTAAAGTTTTGAGTCTGGATAATATAGAATACGTCTTGACTTGATCTGACTAGATGCTTTGAGTTTTATACTCGTTGATGCTGCTTTATCTAAATTTATCCAAATTGCTGTTAAAATGCTAGAGATAAAAGAAGTTGTATATGTTAATCCAACTGATATCTCTCTCAACAATATCTACAAAAGTTTTATTGGTTCAACCCTTGTGAACGTACTAGCAATAACTAATTGCAGTGAAAATTGTTTATCTTTGACACTTGACATTTTCATTTTTCCAGAATTTTGCAATTGTTGGTATTGGAACACAATCACTATTTTCATAAGTTGCGTGCATGCAATTTTAAAATTCAACGATTATTATACTCTTGGCTCTTAATCAAGAGGACTATTATTATCATCATAGATACTATATTTGACGTCACCCAAAGCTCCGTTTGCTAATCAATACTTTAAAAAAATAATTTTCAATAACACATTTTGAGCCTTAATATATATTACCATGTTACATCTCAAATCTAGAAGTTTTGTATGTTTATATATTGTAAAATTCATGACAAAAATGTAAAAATTGCTGTCTGGCATAATTTTCGCTTGAGTTAGGGGGGAGGAGGTTATCCATAAAACGAGTTACGCAATTTTTTATTAAAAAATCTATAATAAAAATTAATGATTATTTAACAATATTTCACGTATCGATCATCGTATTTGAACGAATTATGCTAGTTAATCTATCACGAACTCTGTTGTAAATTTGATTATTAGGGCAACTATTGTTTACATCGAAAATCAATCAAAATATTAACAAAATGCTTAAATTTCTTCTGAAAAATCAATATTAACTGCTAAAGGCAATTATCTCTGTAAACCATCGCCTAATTTATTGATTTTTATTTTACATGGGAAATTTGATTTCAGAAACAGTCCAAATATAATACGTGATAAAACTTATTTTGCATTTAAATTAATGGAAGTTATTATTTTTATATCATTCTTGTGTTAGCAAGACAGACTAACATTAAATAAGAATTAAATAGAATTTATGCGGATTTTTTTATTTTATTTATTGAAAACAATTACTAAAATTGATTTGCACTAACTAAGAAGAGTGATCTCAATTTTGGTAAAAATTGATTAAGAAATTCATACTTGAGTATGAAGAAAGCATACATTCAACATAAGTTATGAATTGTGACTGATTACAAACCTTCTGTTCTTCTAGATTGCTGCAGTGTGTCGTAAACTCTCTGGGAGAAGTCGCTAGTTCTTCTCGGTGGAGATGGACGCATCATAATTCCAGGTTCTGTCCATCTTTTCTGGAACAGAGGCGTGACAGACTGAGCAAAAGAATCATCATCATCACCTCCGACATTATTACGTCTGATAACACCCCTAATTCTTTTGAAACCTTTCCAGAGTTTCGAATCAGAAGTGGTTTTCTCCTATATTAAGATAAATACAACCTCATTTGTAGAAATGTAACTGAATAGTAAAACTTTACTTTAAACTTTAAACGTAATCTAAACGTTAACCTTCTTTTTATTTCCAATGGCTAAGCAAAAAGTTACATTGAACAATAACACTAAAAACAACTAAGAACTAATCCCTATGAACTATGAACTATGCCTAAAGAGAGATCTTGCTTCCCATTATCTCGACTCCTTTCTAGGTCAACGAAAAAACCCAAATAGGAGCAGATGGTCCCTGTTCATTATTTCTTCAGTCACAAACTGGGCAAATAGGATCGGTTGAAGTGCTTATGCGGTGCAGATGGGCAGCAAGACAATCATGTCCTGCAGCAGTCACTGCTTTGCATCTTGGTTTATCGGGAATAAGAGAAGGGCTTGTCCTCCTCCAAGTTTTTAGGGAGTTTTTAAACATTAAACTCTACGTACTTACATATTTTACTTTATATATTGTACACATACATACAATTTTTTTTATTTCAATGCTTATATATAACACAAACAGTTAACAGATAATAATTTTCATGCAGTTGCTCCACATTTGCTTGTCGTATTGAAGAAACTCGGTTACCACTCATGAATTTTGATTTAAGAAAAAAAATTTAAATTTTTTAATTAAAATTAAAATTTTTGCAATAGCTTACCTTTTTAAGCTCTTGTGAATTGAATGAGTTGAGCAGCATGGCCAGGAAGAGGTTTAGAACAAGGAAGTTGCCCATGGTGAGAGCTACCAGAAAAAGAACGATGCACACCTGATATTTCTCCCCTGAAACCCTCATGCAATCCCAGAGAGGCTGCACCCACTCACCACATAAGATGCGAAACATCATTAATAATGAGTGCCAGAAGTCAGTGAAGTTCCACCTGTATAAACAATAGTAAAACTTAAAGATGTAAAGTTCTGTAAATGAAATGTGTTGATTAATTTTGTCTAAGCTGTTTTATAATAATGAATAGAGATTGTTACAGCTAGAAATATTAGCTAGAAAATAGCTAATATTATAATATAGCTAGAGATTATTAGCTAGAAATATACTAGCAGTGAATTTTTTACTGTTATTTTGATTACCCATTATTATTTTCAGAGTTTTAAATTCAGATCGAAATCCCAACGTACTAATAACCGGATGTATTTTGAGTCATTTCATTCTTTTTCATTTTTCCTAATTTTGCAGTTTTTATTTATATATTTTTAAACAAAACTTATTAACCAAAATAAGGCATATTGTGTTATTTATTGTAGCCTGTAAATAGTAAAGTAAGTCTGCTACAAGAAAGGTGTATGATTTTTAAATTGTATTTAAATAGTTAATATCGAAATTACTTTCTTGCAGACGCAATAAATATAGACTGTAGGAGATTTATAGGATAAATTACAAAAATAGGGGAAAAAAAATCCCAAAGAGATTGAAAAGGATGACTTTACTAATTCAATGTAACTGCAGAAATTAATAAATTTCGATGCGAGATTCTATAGTTGCTCATACTATGTTCAAGTGATACTCGATTTAATGCCATGTATCGGTAAGCATCTGAAGAATGGTGAAATTTTAAGTATTTACTTTCTAGGATTAACTCAACTTATGTGAGATATGTGAAAGATAATATCTATCATATGTCTTATATTTAAAACCTAAAGCAACCTAGTACAATTTCTATGAATATTATATTGTTATTGTTTCTTATCCCACTTGGTCGACATCAACATCTAGACCAATGTTTATGAAACCGTGCGTCACAAACAGTGAAAAATATCATAGGATCATTATAAAGGGTAAAAAGGCAGCTTCTTCTTGTCCTTGACCTTGCGGCAAAAAGACATAGCTCACCCAAAAGGAGAAGTCTGACTTTACTCCATCATGTTATACCCCCGCGCATTGGGTAGCCATTTTAGTCATCTTTTACGACATGCATGGGCTATTCTACATGGACTCCCACGGAGAATTATAACTCCTCAGATGTTTGTCAATACATGTCAGGAAATCTAGTATTGCTTGGATATGCTGCTAAGCAACCAAGGCATTTAAAATCGAAATTTATTCATTTTTGTATTGCAACTTAGTAACATTGTAACTTAGCAAATTTATTTTACCTTATCTATTCACTGTCTCTTTATTCAATATAATTTTCTAAGATTATTGTCGGACCTTGCATTAAGTTTAAACAATTTGTTTTTTGATATTCAAAAAAAAATTATTATGTATTTCTTAAACATCAAATCAACCTTGGTTCGAAGCACTGTCTTTAAAGAATATAATGGAATTGGAATACCTGGGGACGGGATCTGGAGCGAAATTCTCTGGTGTGTAGAGATCGCTGAATAACTGCACCCCAAGAATGGCGAATATGTAGACGATTACAGCCAGAACGAGGGTCATATTTCCCACCGCTCCTAGTGTACTTGCAATTATGGTCAGCAGCAGCCGCATTGTCGGCCAAGCTTGAGCCAATTTTACCACACGTAACTAAAGAAAAAGAACGCTGGCTGAATATATATACATATATATATATGCAATAATTTCTGCCCTTTTATAATTAAAACGGAATTGCATCCAAACTGTCTAGTTTTTATTTGATGTGTACATAGGGTAAGTATTGGAAGAAATATATATATATATTTCTAATGCACAGATAAGAATTCTTAGTTACAGCAGTTGCCATCGATGCATGTAACAGGCTGCAAATCATTTACATCATCATCTTTGCACATAATTTGCAATTGTAATTTCCCACTCAATTGTAATTTTCCACCATTTTAACTTAAAAGAAAATTGACTGAAATTCGCCACAATAGTTGACTTAAAATATACATTACATTTTCTAAGTAATCCTTCCATTCGTTGTTAGTTATCTTTTTGGTAATCCTTTGGACATTTGCTAAAATCCCTCTCTTTAAAAAGTAAGCGAAGGTTAAAAAAATTACTTTATTTGATCATGTACATATGAACACTGATGCTGAATAATTTGACATAAACAATGAGTTTTGTATTAATGATAACACTAGCAATCGACTAGCAATTTTTACAAATATGCTTGGTTTGGCTTGTCGCTCTAAGGTAATTTTTGACACACTTAAGGCTAATTATACCGGTATCTACAGTTTAATGTGGATTCCAAGTCACTAACAAACATCCCTGCCACCGCCAGGATTTGAACCTGCAGTGTATGGCACCAAAGATCAGAGCGCTAGCCGACTAGCCATCAGACAGCCTACAGATATTTTTTAAAGATGAAACCAGAGAAGGACTCTTAGATAATTCGACGCGGACTTTACAATTTATTTAATCAAAGAAAAGGTACTACAAACTTTGAAAATAAATGTTTGCAAGTAGTATTAAATCATCCTAAACCCTGATTAAAACTCAATTGCAATTTGCTGTCAATAATGGTAATTACCCAGTTGCAGTTAACCGCAATTAACCCCAGCTAAATAGTACTTGGAATTGATTGGAATCAGTTAATTAGTTGAATATCAGATATACAATGGTTTTCTGAACATGTGATCAATACTTAGTAGTTACAATATATTAGTATGACTTAATATGCTGAGTTAGAGGAGAAACATACTAATTCATACTATGTTTTGATCACATCTTCAGAAAACCACTATATCTGAAATTCAACTAATTGACTGATCTCTTAGTTCTTAATAACTAGACCAATTTTCCTTAAATTTCTCATTGTTATTTCAGCTTCAAGCGGAAGTTCTACTGGCACTGTAAAAAAGATTGACAAAATGAGAAGAAGACGCTTTACACTCACCAGTCTGAAGGTCCTAAGAACAGAAAGTCCTCCGACTGTCTCGAAACTGAGGTCTGCCAGACTGAAAACCACCACTGTCAGGTCAAAGAGATTCCACTTGCTGCGGAAGTAGTCGCGGCCCAGAGCTAATATTTTTACTGCTGCCTCGAGGGAGAAGATGACTGTGAACACCTGCGTCGCAAGAAAGAAAGTTTCAAATTTATTTACTTAAATGATATTCCTATTAATAACCCTCATTGCTAATTTACAAAAACATTCACAATTTTATCATTTTTTGAAAATGCGATTTTCGACCAAAATATAGATTTTACAATTTTTACATCTTTGAAAAGTTCGTATTTTAAACTTTCTATATATCTTCACAGTTTGTTTCTATCTTTTTTAGAATTAAAATTCTGTTAGTTTAAACTTCTCTTGGAAATGAATTTTTGAACCGGAAGTGCGATTTTCATAAAATCGTTTAAACTAATACAAATAAACTAATAATCATTTAAACTAATACAAAATAATAAATAATAAAGATATAAATTTACCAGAGGTCTATTCCCTATAGAAGGTTAATACAAACTTAGAAATTTTAAAAATATTGATTTGATTTTGAGTTATCATGTTTTGTAACAGCATCAATTTTTGGTCATTTTTACCCTTATTTTCGTCAATAAAAATTAAAAATAAAAATAATAATGAAATTTTTTTGTGACATCATAAGTTTTTAGACACATTCAATCCAAAAATGTGTACAAAAATAAAGCATTTCAATAATTTCAAAAAGATTCCTTCGAAGATGATCATGTACCTTAAGATAATATCTACAGATTTTTTTTTCGGAACACACTCTAATGATCCACAAACACATTCCAATGTCAGTAAATATTATAACAGTTCACTGACAAAGAATTCTTTTTTAAGAGAAAAAGATTCTAAACATCATAACAGGAATATAATAAAAGGTTTTTTTTCATTTAATAAAAAATATTTTAATATTATATTTTAACGAAAAATGAACATTTTAAAACTATTTTATAAATCAACTGAGGAATTTTTTTTATGGAGATTGTTGAAAAGTATTATTTACCAATCCCTATTTCTTGACATTGATAAACTGAAAAGTAAAAAAACAACAGTTTATCACATACCGTTTTACCCAAGTAACGCATTCATTCGGTACAAGCAGGTTGTATAAAAAAGTCTAATTATTGCAGCAATCTACATTGTCGGTGGCCGTTAGAATCAGCGTTTTCAATTAACCAGTACCACGAACGGGATTAAAAAAAAAATTTCATACAGTGTAACAAATTTCATTAAATATTTTCTTACCAAGAAAGTCTAAAGCACAAATAAAAGTTCTAGTAAATGTGTTGTGTGTGATCGTTGAAACATTTAATAAAATGCCATATATTTAATTAAATGTCATATATTTTATTAAAAATGTATTTTTAAAAATGTATCTCTGTAATTTTGTTATTTTTAATGAATTTAAGTGTGAAGATATTTTTCGGACACTCCATGCATTAAATATGCTGGTATGTATTGCGCGAAATCATTCGTTGAGTATTTGCACTTACCAAGTTGCCGAGCTTGAGTGTCCTCTCAGTTTTTACAGACATGCCGTAATGTTCGACGGACAGAAAGGCCGTGTTGAGAAAGATGCAGACGGTGATGACCAGGTCGAACAGAGGATCGTTCACGATCACCGCGAGGTAGTGCCTCAATCGCACGCAGCCGCGAAAGATCGTTCGGAAAAGTCTTTGACAGCGACGGTAGAAGTGACCTATATATTTGAGAAAAAATACATCAGATTAAAAAAATTTTACAATTTCAAACTAAAACTTACTTATTGCATTGTGTGTACAAATAAAATTCAATAATTTTTGGTTAAAAAATTGAATTAGTTTTTATGGGAGGATTAATATTAGTTTATTCAAAATATTTTCTTTTCGAAATAAACATACAACTACTTTTCGGGTAATGAGAAGATTCCGTAAATACGAAGTCTAATTGTATTAAAGTAATTCAGTTAGTAAGTCAATTTTATATATTCTCAATCAAAACAATCCTTCAGGGATCAAAAATAATAGTAAGCTAACAACGCAATGTCTATTGAATACAGAGGATGCTGTAACATATCTGCAGATCAATGCTTTTTGACTCGTATTACGACTTCAAGTCGTACATTTACTAGTATGGTGGAGAATAGTCTTGTTACATTGTTTCGTTTACTCTCTTTAATGGGACTCTCTTTATCATGTTCAGTTGGAATTTGTTATATTTTGGGTATGAAGATTACATGGATGCTCTGAGGAGACTTAAATAGCTCACGTGGTCTGATGGCCAACTGGTTAGCGCGCTCAGGTCGTTGGTACCACAGGTCCGAATCCTGGCGCTGTCATAAATGTTTGTTAGTGTTTTGGTATTCACGTTAAACTGTAGATCACGGTTAATTAGGTTAAAGTGTGACCAAAATGACCGTAGACAGACCAAACCAAATCAGTAGCTCACACCTTTCTTATCCCAACAGATGTACAATATTATCTTACTCTGATGAAAATTGTACAGCGAAGTTGATGTACCTCGTTGACTTGAGCGCACCTGTGACTTTGTAATTTAGAATTATTGTAAAGGGATTTATTTTTTTCAACAAGTCTTCGTTCAATGCAAAAAAAACATTTGCATGTATCTTTGAAGGATCAATTCGCATATGATTAAAAACTTTGCAATATATATTTTTCTTAATTCTTGCGGACCCATTTTGCGTCCTTCTGAGCCATTCCCATTGAATCTTCATTAAACCTTTCCCAAAAATTCCTTCTTCTTGATGCAGCTTCAAGGAGAAGTTATTGCCTGCATGTGCTTTATCTAGAATAAGTTCATCATAAGGTTTCACAAAAAAAATGACAACTTTCAACAAATATTTCCTTTAAAGAGAAGTAATTCAGCACAAACTTTCGTTGTTTTTTTCACAAAATTCAACATGTTTAATGGGATGAAAAAAATAAAGGAAATACTGTTAAAAGATTAATTTAACTCAGAAACATAAAAAAAAAATATATAAGACATCGAGTGTCAAATATTTTTTATCATAGTGGACATCACTATCAAAGTCGTAGTTGAAAGGGGAGATAATACTGCACTTTCTTTATGACTTCAAAGGATCACTTCGTACATTTGTTCGTCGTATTGCGAAAGACAATAAATACTATCAAATAGTATGGTTAAGAGCCTCATAGTATTAATAGAATTTTATTTATTTTTTGAAGTCGTAACTGCGCTTTACTTTCCCAGTGAAATCGAATCCACGCTTCCTTAATGCTCATTATTACTAAGCCACGAATTGGACGAAGAGCTACGCATCATGAAGGAACAAAATTAAGGAACTAGTTTTTAATAATGAATAAATTATTATTTTATACAAATAGAAAACAGCTCTTCATAAACCAATAACGGAAAGGTATATAAAAGTAGTGCATCAAAAGGCAATGTTACTAAAAGAATTTGAACAGAATATTAGTAACTTTAATTTCTTTTTCGATTTAAACTTTGTTAAAACCTAGCAAGAGAAACCTGACCAAAAAGCTCTTATGTCTTTGCCAAGGATAAACATGATAATTTTGTAGACTGTAAAGTCTTTCTGTAGCTCTCTAGAAGGTGAGAATCCCTTGATGATGTCCGTTCCAAATAATGGTGTTATTATGTGGATGTAGAATAGCAACCCCCTATCCATTGGTCAACTCTAGAATTTTCCGCATATTTGCACGGCGTGATTGTCAATTGGCTAGGTTTTTAGTACCACAGGCTCCAGGTTTGAATCCTGGTGGGGCATGGTGTTTTATGAGTGGTTCGAAATGTAATTTAAAAAATGACCGTAGAACGGCAAAACCAAACCCACATATTTGCTTAGTGGAAAATAAACCCAAATCAAAGACCTCAATATTTGAAAATAACAACAACGGCTAGCTAGGATACAACGATTTTTTTTACTTTTTAAATAAAGTAAAAATTACAATATGTTTATTAGAATAAATATGAAGATAACGAAATATATATTTACATATATCTCATTCTTTTTAAAACGATTTTCTTGAAAGAAAAATAGGTCAATATATCTAAAATATTTACTATCCCACACCAAAATAATTTACTAATATCTCAGCGAAATGAATTGTTGCAAGTTCTTGTACAAAGGGAATGCTTGCGTGACGCTATTCTTTTAGCGCTCGTTTTATTCTAAGAAACAGGAAGTAATCTCAACCATCGCATCTTTTCAGCACCTTCATAAACTTCTTTTAATATGTTATCGATTTCTGTGGCTATCTTATTCAATTTCAAACAGAAAAACGATATCACTTTATTATTCCAAAGTACCGGAACACGAGCTCATGGTATTACTTTCACAGTTATCCTTTACTATTTCTCAGAGTCATAAAGCAGTGTACGGCCGTTGACTTATTGGACGAGAACCGTTGTTCTTGGTGACATATTTGCAGCTTTCCTAAGACAATTATTTCGCTTGCTATAAAGTGAATTCCGGAATTTTTCTATAAGATTTTGCTCAGTAAATCCCTTACACTTACAGGTACACTTACATATCAATGAGTACTTTACATATCAATTTTTAAACTGTTGTTGTTATTTTTAATCAAATTAAAATTATTCTAACTGAAAACATTTGAAATCGTTTGGAGAATTATAGCCTACAAAGTATTTCAATTAGGAAAACAAAAACATCTTTTCAGAATCGAAGTGAAGTAAGATTGCATTTAGTTCTACCTAATAAAATATTTAAATAATCCTAAAAATCCAATTTCTGAAGTCTTCGAAATATGTATCATGACACAAATTATGTAAAACGAGAAATATAAAGAATTGGTATGTTCTGAAAGAATGAAATCTTTTTATTCGCCACACGATATCGGGTTAACTATTAACTTTTTTGTATATTCATTGTTATTATTGTTATTTTATATATTATTGTTCTTTTTTTTCTGATTTGTTGAACTGCTGTTCAATATAAAATGCAGTAAATATTACCTAAATGAAAAATAGAATAATGTATTTATTGGAACAAATTCTTGTCTGTGGAATTAAAAACTTCAGCTGGAATTAAGTTTATAACCTTCACTTTTTTAGGTACAATTTAAAAACTTTACGCTGATTTAGGTTTATAGTCTTGAATTTTTAACCAAATTATTTATCTTGTTAATGCATAGTCAATCTTACTTAATGTCTACTTAAATAAAGCGTTTTATACAAATTTATTCAGTTTTAAACTGTTGTTGTTTCTTATCCCACTTGGTCGACAGCAATATCTAGACCAAGTCCATGAACAAATGTGGTCTCATGGAAGGAGGGAAAAGAAAGGGCGACTTCTGTTGTAATGGAGCACTCGTAGGAGTGGAGTAATGGAGCACTCATCTGACTTGGCTCCGTGACGCTGAAGGAGGGCAGAGTCTTCCAGGAGGAATTTTAGGGAGAACTAACTACCCGCATTTGCGTATCGTATGGGAGAAAACTCGGAAAACTCCCACCAGGTAGTTCTACTCACAAGGCAAGAGGCTGAACATCACAAACGCCATCGAGTCTCCTCGTTTTTTGAAACAGTGCCTGAAACAAAGTTGCTAGCGGATCGAATCTCCTCCCTTATGTTCACCAGTGGCACTCGTTGCCACTGAGCCACGAATCGTGCAGTTTTAACCTAACCATTACGAATAAACAAATATTCATTTTTTGTATTTTTTATAAATATTTAAAAAATAATCAATACTTATTACTATCTTAACAAACAATTTGCGCCTCAGGCAGAGCAATGTGAAAAGGTGGGGGCTTTATGCATCTTCCATTCATTTATGTAAAAACTATTTTGAGTATTTTTCAGTGAGTGTCCAATATACTAAATGGCAAAAGGTTTATATCTGAATAACAACTAAAATGCTTAACCAAACTAAACGTTTAATTAACTTTAATGTGTAACTAAACAAAAACTTACCGCAATGAATTCCGGTCCAAGAAACAGATAGACTTTGATCACTCGATGGTCTTCTCGAACTATTTTCGAATGCGTTTACCTAAAGCAGTTCACATAAATTTTGGCAATTATTGAATTTTAATGCAGAATTTAATAACAAATATGCAATATAAAATACAAAAATATCTAAGAATTATGGAAAAAGTTATGCATGTTAAAAGAACTTTAAATAAAGTTATGAAAAAAATAACATAAATCGAAACAAAAGCAAAAGCAAACAAAACAATATTTTCAAAAATTAGATTTTTTAAAAATGTTATTCGAGACTAATATATTTCTTTCTTTTTTTTTAAGTTGTAACTATGCTTCCTGCTACGCACTGGTAAGTGCTCCCCCTGTGGTGTTGAGAAGAAATAGTCAGTAGGCCTCGAGACTCTCACCCGAGAGGAAGTACAAGCACAGCCAAGTTATTCTGTTGAGAAACGTTTAGTTTATAGTCTTTCATTACGAGAAGAAATATATGTAACGCAACCTGCGTATAAATTGACCTATACACGGAGAGGAAGTATCTTTCGCGTAACCTGCGCTTAGTTGAGTATTGGGTCTTCGGATTAGAAGTGGGTCCTTCCACGAATCTATAATTATCTCTCTCCAAATGTGTTAAATATTCCATGTCTCTAATTGTACGTGTGTGCTGCTTGAGTGTGTGTCAATGAAGCTGTGAGTTCAAGTAGCTCAACCCAACCACACCCAGTGTAATCTGGTTGCTTAACCTGCACACTACAAAATTTAATATAATTTAACGTTATATAAAAATACTGAGTTTCTTATTAGATATGAAACGAAGTGTACAGGAAAACTCCATTTTTATTTGTATTTATTAATAAATACATCTAAAATGTAATATATGTAATATAATGCAATTTATTCACTTTGAATTTTATTATAGTTCGAAAATTTGATTTGTTAATAAAATAAATAATAATAATTTTTTTCATAAAAAAAGTTACTTGAAAATATAGTTACAAAATTATACTTGAAAAGATTTATTTTATACAACATATTCAATACTAATAAAAAGGTAAATAACGGCTAATATTATAATATTTAATCATTCCATTTTTTTTTCTCTAAATTCTTTAAATAATTGCTTTTTTTTTATTTATCAGTGAACTTGTAATAAAGGAAATATCTATAGAATTAAATTTCAATTATTTTCATTATACTTTTAAAGTACCAATAAATAAAAATATTTAGTAAGACAGTACATTGGGAAATTTGAAGATAATTTGGTTTAAATTTAATTTCACAAAAATAAATATATATATTAAAATAAAATTTCTATTAAAGTATCATAGTTTTAAAAATATTGCATTCGTTTTTTTTTTTTTTAAATTTATTTATTTTTTATTTTTATTTATTTATTATTTTTTTTTTATTTACTTCTTTAGAACTATTCTTAAAAAAATAACAATTAAAATATGAATTCCTCTTTATAATTTTTTTTGTAATAATTTGTTCATAAAATGTACTTTTATTTAATCGTAATAACTAATTAATATAGATAATGAAAAAATATATTATTACATTTTTTATTTAAAATAATTGACTTTCTTAAAACTGTTCTTAAAAAAACACAATTAAAATACGAATTCCTCGTTATAATTTTTTGCAATAATTTGTTCATAAAATTTATTTTTAACAATTTGTTCATAATCTTTTTTTAATTTAATCATAATAACTAATTAACATAGATAATGCAAAAAAACATTAAGAATTAAAAGGAGAAATTTATAGTTACATAAAAATGTAAAACTAAATTTTTAAAAAAATCAAACAAGTGTTAGGTAAAAATCGTAAAAAAAAATTCATAAAAAGTTTCTCTCTCGCATTTGTATTAAAATGTAAATTTTTCAAATTGCACGTCATCTAATCATCATTAGTATAATTTCCGCCATTTTAACAAATTTACCACATTAACCAACCAGCAATCCTAGATTACCCTGACCAACATTCAGTGGCCAACATCCATCCAATTAAATTGCAGTCCCACAGATCCCTGGGGTCCCATTTATGAACTTCATTTTCTGTGAGGAAACGAAAAATCTGTATGTGTCATTGCCAAATATGTTTTTTTTTTGTCTCTCACTCTTTATATATCCTGTTCTCGTTTTCACTCTGTGATTAAGTGTGCACAGACAATCAGAAATAGAGTTTATTTCTGTTTTTGTTAGTGGGTCGTGATGGATCTTTGACCTTCCAAAAAAGAGTTAACATGGAGACATTATATGGAGATACTCTAGCAAGCATTACTTCTGTAAATTGATGATATTATACTTATGTCCCTGTTGGATTTGATGGATTACTTACGAAGTGTTAAATTGAGCTGATTTCTTTATTTGAAATGGGTGCACGATTTATTCTGCATGGATTCTTGCAAAAGGAGTTCAATTTCCTTTTACATTAACGAATATTAATTCCGATGAATAATGGCTGTGATATCGTTTTTTCAACCAAATTTATCCAGTAAAAAGCTTTTTTTTTTGCACTATTTTTTGGCAGTCTATTCTGTCATTAAAAATTCTATTTGTAACTGAATGATTATAAATAGATATGTGTATCATATATCAGATATAAATAGCATAAAAGTAAGTTCTTATGACAACTATGATGAATTCAAATCAAGTCGAAACTAATAAAAAGAATAAAGTACATTTGAGCCCGAATTCAAACACAGTGGTTTAAACATTCGTAAAGAACGTAAGAGATTCGTAATTCGTAAGATTCATAAATATCGTGAGATTCAATATTCGTAAAGAACGACTCAGATTAAAATACGCTAGCTTTATTGATGTAAAGGCTGATACTTTCGTCATATAGCTCGGTCATATCATATACCCTTCAAAAACGAGGATTATGAAAAAAAAACGAGGAATTGTAATATATATACACATATACACTTCTTATATCGCAATAAAATTGCTCACTGAAAGTTTTCCTATAATGCAAAAATTTTATATAGTGTTATTATGTATATAAAATAATATAATGCATATAATATTTTCCTACTGTAATATATATATATATATATATTACGAATGTCGATTTTTCTAAATGCATTTTTTGGAAATTATATGTCCAATGCATGAATTGAATACCAGAAATAGAAAAATTATTTTTGAGATTGCATGCAAAAAAATACAGTGCATGCTATATACAAATCAATTTTCGATTTTAAAATCAACGTTAATTATACAAGGATGTATTTAATTAATTCATTATTAAGCAATAATTTATTGCAAGAGTTAGGCTTATATTCATACTAAAAACAGGATAATCAATATATTTCATGATATTTTAAACATATAATGAAAGCTGGATATATGTATATTAATAATTTTGAATTACATCGATTGGGAAATAGATCTTGTTCACTCACCGAGCTATTAGGAAGTCTGTTGGCATGGTTTCTCATCACTCGTCCTAGAACTGGAAGTTGCCCTCCTGTACTGATGACTATGTCCGGGGCCTCCCCGAGATATGACTGGCGAGTTCTTTTAGCAAACCGAGACGACTGGCTTTCTTCATCCTCTTCTTCTTCAAAAAGAGTTTCACCAGGAATCACCATGCGATCTATTAAATAACACATGTTCAAAAACAGAAAAAGATGTACTTTTAAAATTTCGACCATCCATATATCAACGTTTAATAACCTGCATTAGCATGCCAAACTAAACACGGACATAATTTTGAAGCAGACATCTATGAAATTAGAAAAAGGGGCGTTTTCGAACAGTGGAATCAAGCCGTCATAGGTCGCACATAACTGGTTCCATTCTTGAGATAAAATGGTGAGCATTGCCCCACATGGTTCTGGGTTCTGGAAAAGCATGTCCATCTTACGCTGTGAGTGTGCAATTGACAGTCATTAAGTTGTATTTCCCTTGACGAGGCGCACAAAACCAACCTCAGGCGAAACAATTTTCATTGGCCCTGACTCATGAATTGGGAAGGAACATGGTTCTATCCCATGTTTTATACCCTTATACCCACTGAATAGAATAATTTTTCATACATAACTTAGTTTATTTGTTCTCAAAGCTGGAAGCATGTTAAAGATGCTTGCAGTCGACGTGCAAATGTATAAATACATTAATAACTGAATTTTTCTAAAATTCTTCTTTTTTTAAACTAGTAATCCAACAGAAAGTGACAACGAAAAAGCTGATATATTATTATGGGCAGCAAAAAATCTGATACATTATGAAAAAAAAAACTGACATATTGGCTAAGAACGGAATTTTGATGCAGCAACACATTAATGAGTCGCTGTCATTTCATACGACTAAATTGTGTGTTAACTTGACTCTTAAGAAAATTCTTAAACAAGACATAATTCAACGAGCTATAGATAAGAGACGGAGAATTCTGAGGAAAAAGAGAACTATTCCCAGTTTTCCAAGAAAGACAGCTGCGGCTCTTTTTAGAAATTTGACTGGTCATGACTGTTTATGCGACCACCTCCATAGAATTGCAGTGGTGGATTCCCCAAACTGTGTTATGTGTGACACATGTGGTCCTAAGCATTTTGAATAGTTAAATAACTGTAATGCATCTTCTCGGTATGAGGACATGGCCAAAAAGTTTTAGAAAGCCAGTGGTTTAGGCGCCAATGTTCGGTTTTTGTAAAATACTATTTCTACAGTAAGATTAAATAATAAGATTAAAAACACAACTTAATAAACTTGACGTACGGATTATACGAGAATTCCCGGACGCGTTTCAAAATTGTTAAAAAAATGTAATAGATAGAAAAGTTCTACTAGTTTATGTATCTATAAAAATACATTTTTATTTCCGAGGCCTTAATTGTTTATGATACGTGCAAGAAATACTCAATTTTACGTAAAATAATGTTAGGTATCTGATGAATTAAAGTACTAATAGAAGAAGCAATATGTTGCTTGTAGTGTGCAGGTTGGGGGCCAGATTGTAACTGGGTGTTGTTGGGTTGAGATATTTGAGGTACAGTTTGAAGAACTCGCCGTTTTATTTACACACGCACAACACCACACACCTACATTTAGAGATGTACAATATTTAACATCTTTAATGACTTATAATTATAGATTCGTGGAAGGACTTCACTTCTAAGCCGAAAACCTGATACTCAGATATGTGCTTTATCACCGAGAAAGCGCGGTATATCGTATCGTACCCGATACACAGACTTTCATCCGGAGAGGAATTATATTTCACGTATCAAATATACTTCCTCTCCGGATGAAAGTCTGCAGGCCAACTGACCATTTGTCCTGAATGTCACATGAGGCTCTCCTGCCAATGCGTAGGAAAAAGCATGGTTACATCCTCCAATTCTAATAGACTATTGTAAATCATCCGATAGACATCTTTTGTACATGAAAAATTCAAATGAGCTGCATAGAGTAGAGTATCAACTTCAAATTCCATAAAACTCTCTACATTGTTAAAGTTACATTGTAAGTTAGTAATAACATTTTGTTTCATTTTTATAGATAATTTTATAATGCGTCTAGTAATTCTTCAGCAGTGCATTTTAATATACAACAATTTCATAAAAGCAATTTAATTATTTGAGATTTAAAAACGAAAATGATTCTGCTTCCCCTTCTCTAATTCTATCGAATCATACATTGTTACTCACTTCGGAAGTTATTCCTCGGTGCTGCTGTACAGTCACTCTTGGGCACTGGAATCAAGGGTGGGGCAGCCCTCATAGGGGCAGAAAGACCCGCGCCTCTTCTAGGACTACACCACCTCTGAGGCTGCCTGGATCGTCTGCTGAAAGTAGGACGGAATATCCTCGTCTGCGCTTTCAAAGCAATCAAGGTGGAATAGATACGAGTGGGAAAGCTGACTCTTAGGCGTTTTATTTTGTCCTGTTCCTGAAAAAAATACGGTAATATTATTACATAATAAAATTCACATGTATCAATTGCGCTAGTGAACTAGTGAAATGGCTCATTCACTTTTAAAATCATATCTTGAAATCAATTTCTTTTTATACTCTATAGAAAATTTCTAAATCATTTTTAATAAATAAAAAGGATGTCAGGTATATATGTGTTTTATTTGCATTGTTCACGAACATTTTTAGACAACATTTATTACACATTTCAATTTAGGCATAAAATTTTATATTTTGGCAACCTATCGAACTGAATTATTTTCCTTTTTTAACTTTTGTAGGCGAAATTTTTCGTTTCGCAAATATAAATTTTAAAAAAATACCAGAGTTGAACATAATGGAATTTAACCTGCACATGTAATTAATTTAATATAATGTAATTCATCATGGACAATTAAATAATGATAAGTATTTTATTATAACCGTTTCATACCTCATTGAGTCCAATTTAATGAAAATCTAAATATAAGTATGCTTTTTTCTATGCACTGGGGGGAAAGCCCCCTTGTGGCGTTGAGGAGATGTGGTCAATTGGCCTACAGACTCTCACTAAGATCGGAAGTAAATTTCGAGCATTTTGCACGTAACTAAGTTTCAGGTTTTGGGCTTAGAAGTGGATGTATAATTATCTGTCTTTCAATGCGTTAAATATTATATTCTCTAATTGAATGTGTGTGGCGTTTGTGCTTGTGTCAATAAAACTGTGAGTTTTCCCACCTGGGCCTCAAATATCTCAACTCAACCACACAAAGTTATAATCTGGCGCCCAACGTGGGGCTCCAGATTGTAATGTACAGGTTGGGCAACCACATCCAGTTACAATCTGTTTGCCTAACCTACACACTACAATAATGGAAGGAGTTTGTATCATAACAGATTTGTAATTGGAGAATTATATTAGTTTTAAGCCAATTTATATAATTATTAATTTATTACAAAATTAAATTTAATAGAGAAATTACTTATTACTGATTATTTGAGAAATAGTTGTATATCGGTTGCTTGCAAGAAAAGTGACGAAATCGAAATAGACCTGTTTCAAAACAATATGTTTTACTCTTCTGTAAAACAAGCTCAATCGTGTAATCTTTAAGTCACATATGGAAACATTGGCGGGTAATCTAGCAACAATTTTTATATTATTTTCCTTGTTAATTAACTTACACAAAAACTTTCATTTTATGAAGTAAATTGCTAAAGGAATTTTTGAGATAGAAGTATGAGAATCATTTTACCCTTAGTGTCGTAGCAGCTTCCTCTTCATAGGCAATGGCAACAACGGCCAGGGTCAGATTGATGAGGTAGAAAGAACCGAAGAACACCACCAGCATGAAGAAAAAGACACTTGTGGGTCCTGTAGTGGCAATGATCTGGAAAATTAACAATATTAAAAATGTGCGTTTACTATTCAGCCATTATCATTAGATTTTTTGTCTTTACACTAATTTTCACCATTATATTATTATTGGTTAATAAGTTTCACTTCATCATATTTTTTTTTTTTTTGTATCCAAAATAAGAGTGTACTCTTAGTTTAATTTTAACCTAACGTGAACCTTATTTTAACCTGAATTTCTCTTCTCAAAATTAAACTGCTTTCTTCCATAGAAAGTGCATTACAAAATAGTATTGATTAGAAAAATTATCGTTATTTTTCAATGGAAAACTATTTCATTTTTCATTTCAGATGTTTTTCATATGTTTTATTGAGAGAAATAATAGAAACTCACATTCAAAATCGTAGAGAAAGCGTGGTTTTGTGTTAAAAAAGTGAAAAATAAGAATTTCTTGCAAGTTATGATCACATAAATCAAGAAAATTAAAAAATCTTTGGGAAGATATGCTTTTAAGAGCATACGGTAGTAACGAAAATATAATAGTAAGTGAAAACTTAGTGATATTTTAAAAATATAGATGATAATCAAGACGTAGTAGACAGAAGTTCCATTAATTACTGACTCTGTCAGATAAAGAAAAAAATCTTTGCAAAATGCTAAAAAAATACAATTTATTGTTTGTATTTTTTTTAACGATTTGCAAAGATCTGGAATATATTTCCTCTCAGGTGAGAGACTGTAAACTAAACGTTTCTCAACAGAAGCATGTGAGTGCGCTGTACTTTTTTCAGTAATAGAATTTTGTAACCGTGTTTCCTCCTACACACCGGCTACACTACACACTTCCCCCTGTGGTGTTCAGGAGAAATGCTCAGTAGGCCTCGAGACTCTCACCCGAGAGGCAGTACAGCGCATTCACATGCTTCTGTTGAGAAACATTTAGTTTACAATCTCTCACCCGAGAGGAAATATATTTATCATGGCCCTGTGTATTAGTTGGTCTACAGACTCTCGCCTGGAAAAGAAATATATTTCGCGCATCCTGTGTGTATCCGAGTTGCGGATTTTCGGCTTAGATGTGGAATCTTTCCACAAATATATAATTATTTGTCTTTAGATGTATTAAATATTGTATATCTCTAATTGTATGTGTGTGGTGTCTGTGCGTGTGTCAGTACAGATGTGAGTTTTCCAAACTATGCCTCAAGTATCTCAAACCAACCACACCCAGTTACAATCTGGTTGCCCAACCTGCACGCGAAAAGTTTCATTTTTCCCTTAAAATCGATTAATCGATTAAGGATTTGTTTTTTTGAGAAAAAAATACAAGTTACAGGAAATAAATGACTTTCGTATTAAAATAAATAATTAATTTTCATCTTGCTTTTAAGATATTCTAGAATTTCCTTCTTAATGAAAATCAAAATAAGAAGTATTTTGCAAGAAAGATATTTTATGTAAAGAATGTTTTGTTTGCTCATCATAACAGGATTAGGTTTAAATTTCGTCCGGTTGATTCGATTTCAAATTACCCGAAATAAGTTTTGTTACCTTTAAATCAAAGCCATTTTCATATCACATTCTTTTTCAGCTGAACGTAGGTGGGCATCTCATTCCACTGCGCACTCATACCATCTTATGCCCCTAAAAGCCTCCCACGAAGACTTTTAGGGATGAAATTTGAATAAAATAAAAAATTTTAAAAATAGATATATTGTATTTAGTTTGCTTTACTGGTTAGCTTAGTTGACTTTAGTTTGCCATTTCTCTGGCACTCGGTACCACAGGCTTCGGGTTCGAGTCCCGGCGGTACCATGGATGTTTGTAGTGATTCGGAATCCACTATAAACAGTAAATACCGGTCTAATGTGAATGTAGAGCGTTGGACGTAGGGCTTACAATCTTATACCTTAAAAAGAAAACAATATCTCATGTTTCTGAATCTGCTAGTAGGCAGAAGACCTTGGCCCACCATGGAGCTCTCGCGCCAAAAAAAAAAGAAGATTGTCTCTCTTAGAATAAATAATAAACTTAATACTAAAAAAACATTTAAAAGTTCGGAATTTAATGAAAAATTAGAAATCTGATGAATGATATTTGCTTTGCTTACCTGAATTAATAATACAATGCATTAGAAAAAAACACAATAGATACAATGCATTAGAAAAAAACACAATAGATACAATGCATTAGATAAAACATAATGCCTTATTACGGGAACAACAATATAAAAAAAATTATTCAACCAACTTGTTATTCTTAAATTGAATACATATTTCATCAATAAAACAATTACAAAAAAAAATTATAAAATTAAGAACTTGGAGGCACTTAAACAACATAGGATAACAATACAATGTTGGGGACCTGTTCATTTAAAACAGGAACCTTACGCTGAAGAGGGTCTATGAAGAAAGCGCTGTAGATATGACGGTACAGCTCTAAAAATAAAACTCCGAAGACTGTTTTAACTTTCTTGAAAAATAAAATTAAAATCAGACCATTGAATTGATTAAATTGATGTACCAGGGAAAAATTTTAAAAACTGATTCAGTGATTGTTAAGCAGTTTCAACCAACACAAAAACATTATATATACTATTAAAAGACCTAATGAGCTGTATCAAAAGCGAATAATTTCCCAACCTTCATTCGGATGAGGTACATACAAGAAGGAACTAATTAATGTATGAAGGAACTAATTGATTATATTTATTTAATAATTATAAGTACTGAAAAAAATTCCACTGCTTCACACGACAAAATATCATATTTTTATTGTGAATAATATTTAATGCAGGCTGAATTTTCTGCTGATTCAAACGATATCGATGGATCACAATACGATTTTCAGAAATAATTCCATATTTTCATTTATGTTATTAGACCTTACTTTAAAAAAATATTTACTTAAAGACAAATATTTTAATAAATCCTCCAGAAAACACTGGACATATAGGTTCACAAGGTTTCATAAAAACTCATTGATAATATTTCCTGTTTCCATTCTTGAAGAAAAAATTTACATATAAAAAAGCATGGCTTTAAGTTATTATACTTTTACTGTAACCATTCTTCCTCCTACGCATTGACGAGAGCACCCATGTGAAGTTCAGGAGAAAGGGTCAGTAGGCCTCGAGACTCTCACCCGAGAGGAAGTACAGCGCAACTTGCGCTCTTGCTGTGAAACGTTTAGTTTATAATCTCTCATCCCAAGAGGAGATATATTTAGCGCAACTCTGCGTATTAGTTGGCTTACAGACTCTCACCAGAAAAGGAAGTATATTTCATGCACCTTGCGTGTATCCGAGTTTCGGATTTTAGGCTTAGAAGTGGAGTCTTTCCACGAATCTATAGTTGTCTTTTACTTTAAATGTGTTAAATATTGTATGTCTTTAATTGTACAGATCTCAACCCAACCACACCCAATTACAATCTGGTTGCCCAACCTGCACACAACACTGCTAATAATTATGCAAATATACACGTGAAATTTAACATTACTAAAAGATTTTATTTTGTTTGCTTATAAACGGACTTTATTATTATAATAATTTCTATATTATAAATATTCTGATTCATTGAGACATGAAACTTAAAAAACGTTAAGATTTCTGTACTAAAAATTATGAAATTTTAGTTTTTGAAATATCTTTAACTTCGTTACCCTCATTCACTGTTTATGAAATTCGAAGTTATTTTCCTATTTGAATGTAGTAGCTTAGAAAGTATTATCATATAGTTGGTTTTTTTTCCCTTACTTTATTATAGACATCTTCCCAATAATCCAGTGTAATGAGCTGGAAGGTTGTAAGCAAGGCCCATCCGTAGGAATCGAAGTTGGTGTAACCGAAATTAGGATTTTCTCCAATTCCGGAAAGGCACACGTATCTCTCGGGACACCGCCTACAAAGTAAATGAATAATGTTCAGTTTTAAAAATAACTTATTTTTAAATTGGTAAATTTGAGAATTGTTCCTTACATATTTAATAAGTTGAATGGCAATAAAATTCTCTTATAAATATAATAATTTAATCAATGATAATTCAGCATGAAATAATGTTATTTGAATTAAAGATTTCAGGGAATTCAATGGTAACAAAAATTTAATATTAAACATTATTTATTTTTTTAATATTATTCAAAATAAGTTCTGTTACCAAAATATTACTGATCAAAAATACATTTTTAAAATTGATCTTTCCTTATTTTCCCTTTTCAATCCAAAATTTAAAGATTTTAAGATCATTTGAAATGACAACAAAAACAGACTCTATTTATTAAAAGTTTTTTACAGAATCGAAACTGCATCTAACATAATTTTCATTATTATTCAGCTAAGCTTAAATTATTCAAAACAATAATTCGTTAAATATTTAATATTTTCATTCGATAATTATTCTATAAAAAATATATTTACAGGAAGATGAATTTTAAAGGTGACGATTCATATCTACAAGAGTTTTTCTTTTTATAAAAGAATAATTTGTTTAAAAGAAGCCTTTATTTAATTTCAGAATTTGTGAAAATTTAAACTGATTCGATAAACGTGGCACTCTTTGAAACTTAAAAAAATAATAATAAGGTAGTAATTTATCTAATTCTGTCAAAACTAAGTAAGTTCTTCAAAAAGATACAAATACAATGAAAGCGTGAATAGGCATCTGACCTTGATCCCGTCTTGTTGCCGCAAACAGCCGGCTGACCATCGGCGTTTATCAGCCACGAGGATCTATTGTGAACGTGGAGATCATAAGCTCTATCAGAAAAGTTCTGGTTGTGAGGGAAGTTCTCGACACACTTGTGGCGCAAAAGACCCAGATACAGCTGCATGGAAAAAAAAGATAAAACTAAATAAGAAAACAAGTGCAATATTATATAATAATAAAAAATATAGAATAAAATAATAAAATAAATGATAAAACAATACAAAATATATTATGTACATATATTATATATCATTATCATCAATGGCGCAACAGCCCCATGGTGGGCCAAGGACATCTGCCTACTGGCAGATTTTGAGACGAGAGATTTTTTTTTTACGGGGTAGGGTTGTCAGCCCAACACTCTACAGTCATATGACCGGGACCTACGGTTTAAAGTAGATTCCGAACAACTACAAACATCCGTGGCACCGCCGGGACTAGAACCCGAAGCATGTGGCACCGAGCGCTAGTCTCTCGGCCAATCAGGCCCCTAAATATTATATATGCATAAGAAATATATGAATAGAGAGGCAATTTTAGCTTAACCTAATATATTGGTCGTGATTTAAGCTTATTAAAGTGTCGTTAGTTAGTCCTCCTATTATCTATCACATTTGTTACAGATATAAGTATATATATATACAGAGAGAGAGAGAGAGAGATAGCAAATGGGATAAATAGCAGGTTAGGTTAAGCCGAATTGTTTGCAACTCCTTTGGAGTTAAATGAATTATAATATCTATCATTTATAAATAAGGTATTTTTCCTTTGATTTCTTATACTTTAATGCATGATATTACATTGTTTTAATAGCTATTTAAAGTTTTCAATTTTTGTAACAGTCAAAAGTTTATATTCAGCTATTTTTTTTTATATTCATGCTTAGAAATTTTTATGGTGTTATATGGTGATCTCGAAAATATTGGCATATTAATCCAATATAAAGCAACAACCATAACTACATTGTTGAGCGCAATTTTAAAATGAAACGTGGCAATATGTATGAAATATAGCAATTCATTTGTTTATGGCAATCCCAAAATATATATAATAAATTCTAAATATTTGCTAAACATTAATATCTTGATAGCCAACAAAATTTAACTCTTGTGTCAGATAAGACAGAAATAAAAATAACTTAAACAGGCTATACATCAGGATTGTGAATTAATGACGAAAGTGTTTATCTTGAACATTCGATTTAAAAATATATTTTTCTAATATTTAAATGTTCACTTTTTATTAAATTATAAACTTGAATTATGCATCATGTTTTAATCTTCTTTAAAATCTGAAAGTTTTTTACTATTATTTCTATAATATCACATAAGTAAAATTGGGACAATTTATGCATTCATGAATTAATATATAAATTGTCTATATAAATTTTTTTTAAAATTCTGTGCTATGGACACTTAGCATACAGCAGAAGCAAATGGTCATTATGAGGGGAAATATAATAAAAAATAGAACGAAGAAATTTACTAGAAAGAAGTATATATAAAAAGACAGACACTACAGACTCTCACCCGATGAAGAAGTATATTTCACTCATCCAGAGCGTACCTTAGTATCGGGTTTCGGCTTAGAAGTGGTTCCACGAATCTAGAATTGTATGTCTCTAATTACTTGTGTGTGGTGCTTATGCGTTTGAGAGGAAATATAAATAAAGCTGTGAGATCTCAAACTTGTGTCTCAAGTCTCAACCCAGTCACACACCCAGATACAATTTGGTTGCCCAACCAGCACACTACAAGCAGCATATTGCAACTTCTATTAGTGCATCAACTCATCAGATGCCTAACACTATTTTACATGAAATCGAGTATTTTTTTTTGTATATATTATAAGCAATTAAGGCATCTGAAATAAAAATGCATTTTTATGAATGCATTGCAAACTAGTACAACCCTTTTCTGCATATTCCATTTCCGTTTAGTTTACAATGCATCACTTGAGAGGAAATATATTTAACACAACCCTGTGAATTAGTTGGCCTACAGACTCTCCCCTGGAGAGGAAGTACATTTGGGGCATCCTGCACGTACCTGAGTATAGGGTTTTCGGCTTAAAAGTGGAATCCTTCCCCGAATCTATAATTAATATTGTCAATTGTAATATTGTAAATATTGTCTGTGTGCAGTGTTTGTGCGCGTGTCCATACAGCTGTGAGTTCTCAAACTTGTGTCTCAAGTCTCAACCCAACTACATCCAGTTACAATCCAACTGCACAACCTTCATACTACAGTTACACTTTAATGAATTTAATTGCTTTTTACTAGATTCATCATATATTAATCTATAATACGAGTATATGCTTTTTTTTAATCTAAATCATAATTAAACTTAGCTGTATTCTATAGTTTTACTAAAAAGAAATAAGAGATCTCAAATTCACTTCGTCCTTCCCTTCATAAATAAAAACCTATTTAAAAAAAAATATATATATATATGAAACATAACATTTTTTAGACAATTTCAGCCTCAAATTTTTCTCGATTGAGGTAAGCGAAACAGTTATGAAAAAAATAATTACGGTTTTAAGTCTAAATGTTGGTTGTATTTTACTCAACTGGCAGCTCCCTTGGGATTTTTAACCACTTATTGCGTTGCCAGGCTAAACAGAAACGACTTCCATTATGCAGATTTACTGTGCTTATCTCTCTAGTAATATTCAAGGTTGCAAAGTCGGCCTTTTCTGGAGCACCAGAGTACTCTAGAGAATTATTAATGGAGAAATTCATCTGCGTAATCTACTCCGATGCATATCGATTTCTGCACATCAGTTGAAGAAAGGCTGCAGGAGATCCAACGAATAATTTTAAAGGAAAGCCACACATAAAATTATTTTCTCTAGATTGGTTGGTACAATAATATGGTATTTTCTCCTATCACAAAAGTATTGTATAAAATGCATCTCTTATTAGAAGACTTAATAAAAACTTTTAATATTTCATGTGAAGAAAATATCTCAGGTGACATTTAAATGAAAGACAAAAAGAAATGTAGCATTATATGTCTACTGTGTATAATTATTACTATTCTAAATTGTGATGATGATGATAATTTTATCTGTAATTCTTCTGTATTTCAGTTGGATTCTTCAAAATGTGAACTTTTATTGTAAAATCAATAATTTTGATGTAAAATTCATAAAAAATATATGGACCCAATCTCTGAATCTGTATTTTTAAAATTATTCAAAAATAAAATTTCTGAATTCAAAATTTAGAGAATTTCCTCTTTGATTGATTATCTACAGAATTACTGAACAAATGTCAATAAAATTAGGTAGGAACAAAGGTTGATACAGAACAAAATAAAATCACACAACAATTACGACACAAACACATGATCGTTCGTAAGACTCTTCAGTGCAACTCTTAATTACAAGCTTTACAATTTACAAAGAATAAGTAAATTTATTGATATTTGGCAACAAAGATTCGTTGCATTGACAAAACTAGAATTAATGCCTCTCTGTAGTCATCTGTCTAACGTCCATCACATCGGGCATTCTCGTGGCTTCGTGAGAAGTTCCGATTTGTCTTGAACATTCTGAAACGTATGCGCAATAGTAGCTCAAACGTGTATAAAGGTTGCATCACATTTAATTCCATTCCAGTCTCAATCAAATCGATCCGTCTATGTCTATAGAATCTATCGTGATTGTGTATGTTGTAATGTTCGTGTTAACTGCAATTCGTGGTATTAAATATTTTTGCAGAATCATGCATAAATTTTTAAATGGGCGTAAGCGAGCATTAAACAATAGTAAAGCATCAACAAATATACAGACGAGCATGGTTTCGAAAATAAAACCAAGAAAATGTTCTGAAGAATACTTAAATTTTGAGTTTACCAGTACTAAAGTAAATTAAGAAGAAAGGTCTCTGTATGTCATTTCCTCAAAATTTTTAACAGCAGACAGCATGAAACCCAATATACTATGACGATATTTGGGAACTCTTCATAGTGAGTACATGTAAAAAAAAGCGAGTTGCCTTCGAATTAAAATTAAAATCATATGAAAAGCAAAAATCACTTTTAAAAATACTTTGTCTGTGAATAAAATTTGCCTCTTGCAAGGTTTCATATAAAATAGCCAGATGTAAAAAGCCTCACACCATTAGTGAAGAGCTTGTTTAGCCTGCTGCAATTGATATTGAAGAAACTATATTTGAAGATAATTGTACCATACAATTACAGTCCATACCTCTATCAATTGAATCTATTTCCGTCGAATGGGTGATACAGCAAAAGATGTACACAATCAGCTTTTCGGGAAGTTGCATGACAAATCAGCTTGATCAGAAAACAGATAGCAATCATAACAGACTCATACAATCATATTTATAAGGGTATCACATCAGTGTAAATATGCATTTTATTTTTTATTATGTCATACTGTATTTTGTTTTACTTTCCTTTATAAATTAATGAACGCTTTTAATAATATTTTCTTTTTGTTATGCTCGTGCTCTTCATTTAGTGTTATCAAGTCCCCTAGGAGCCATACCCTACAAGTTGAGAATAGCTGTGTTAACTTATTGGACACTAGAGATTTGGACATTTAGAGACATTAGTTTTATTTAATACTTTTCAAGAAAACAAAAAAATTTGCAAATTCTCTTAAATTTGATACCAGCATAATTTTAAGATATATTATTCCTTCTTCATTTTAGAAATGTTTAATGTTATTGTAAATTGTATTCAAAATTTCATTTCTTATAAAAAAATTATCCATAACACTATTTCTCATAAATTTAAACAAATTTTTATAATTTTGTTATTCTAGTCCCACTCTATTAATATAACAGGTTTAATTTTTTTTATTTCATATGAGAAACTACAGGTAATGCACAAGAACTAAAATGACAAAAAATGATGAAAATAAAGTAAGCTAAAAAAACTCCCATTTGAATTTCTAAAATATTTTAATTGCACCAATTATTGATAACATTCTATTTAATTTCTTATTTATTTAATAAGCTATTACCTGCAAAGCTAAAAGTGCGAAGACCATCAAGCAAAATACCGTAAGAGTCATCACCTCTGCAAGCATACCTAGGGAATGCAGCATGGCATTCACGATTGTTTTTAGCCCTACAAAGAAAGAAATAGAAATCTCTGAATCAACTGATATAGAGAAATCATTTATTTTTTTCCACGCAAAATGAGAATAATTTTTACCTGGAGTAATGGAAACAGTTTTAAGAGCCCTTAAAACTCGAAAAGTTCGGAGACCTGATAAATTACCTATGGTCATGCCAAAAGCTTGCAAGCTCAAAGTAATGTATCTGAAATTGAATACACTATATTAAGAATTATGTATTATTTAGCCAATAATATAACAAAATATTTTTAATACCTTAGTTTCTAATAGAAATACGTGCAACTCACCCTGATAAAACTACGATGAAATCCAACCAATTCCATGGATTTCTTAGGTAAGAATACTTGTTCAAAATGAAACCTTTGGCAATTATTTTAATTATCATTTCTATGGTGTAAATTACTAGAAAAACATATCTGTAAAAATAAATTTTTTCTTTTCAAATTAATACATACATATAACATATTTTCATAAGTAAAAATTATTTTATAAAAAAAATTTCAGTCTAGTTTTTTTAGTTATACAGTAATTAACTAAATATATAAATAAATCTTACTCGGTTTCTTCTATTGGCTGAGATAAGGCAAGGAAGACACAATTAATAAGAATTGTTGTCATAACTACCAATTCAAAATATCTGAAAAAAAATTGCTTTAGTATATCACTGAGTAAACAAATATACTACAAATATTTTGTTACAAATTTTGATTTTACTATTTATTTTAAAGATTATTATTAGTAGTATTATTTATTCTTAAAATAATTTAATATTCGTTTTTAATTTATCTTTTTGTTGTTGTTGTTTAATTAGACACGAATTTTTCCTACTTTAATACAAATAAAATAAAAAAATTCAAAGTTGTTTTAGTGAACAACAGATGAATAATTATCAGAAAGTAGCAAAAAAAATAATATGATATTATGAACGAGGAAGATTTGAACATTCTATTATGATAAAGTATAAAAATGGTACTTCTAAAATATTTGCAAAAAAATTATCAAAATTTTAAAACAGTTTTAGTACCATTTGGCATGAAAACTGTCATATTGCTAGCAATTGCCATTCTTTTTGAAAAAGATGAAACTTTTCATTAAAAAAACATTTGTTTAAAAATAATTATACCATTTTTTTATTTCTGAAGACTTGGTAGAAAAAATAAATCAAAATGATATCAAAAAGAAAAAGAGCAAAATGGCCGGAGTCTGCCTTGTTCCTCGGTATCTCGATTTCTAAGAATATTCATGTGAGCAAGTTAAATAAATTTTTTCTGTACTTTATTTCTCTCTGGAATTGCAAAAAATAATGAAAAATTGGGCTCCATACGATGTAGTAGACGTACAGCGAACTACTCTATAATAATTTTTAATAGTAACAGATATTTTCATTACTTCTGAGCTTTTGTACCTTTCTCTTATTGAAGATGATACTATGACCAGGATGTTAACAGTGTTGATGAATAATTTAATTGCCCAGAAGAAGATTTCAAGTTTTGATATCAAATGTTTTGTTTCTATTAAGTATATACTTAATAATTACAGGATTACCACAATGGCCAACATCTATTGATTGGTTTGGTTTATCGCTCTACGGTCATTTTGTGCACACTTTAGGCTAATTAAACCTAACATTCGAACCTACTGCCTGTGGTACCAAAGGCCAGAACGCTAGCCATCTGGCCCTTGACCAACATTTATTGAAGAATAATTGACTTCGTTTTCAATTTCAAAATTTTTGTACAGATTTCGTCAATCAAATAATAATAAATATAATAATAATATCCAACTGATAAAGGAAATAATTTCTTCAACTGATAAAGATGTGATATATTATGATTCATTGCTTGGGAAAGTGGAGGACTTTGAAATCTTGAATTTGCCAGCACCAATTGCTTTTTTTAAAATTTAAGAAGTGAAAATTTTTAAGTGATAAAAATAATATTGATTTCAATAATAACACCTTACCTATGGCAAGATATGCGAATAGCAAACCTTCTGACAATGGACCAGGGGCTGAAAAGAAACAATGAATCTTCTGCAGAATACCTGAACAGATAGTAACTGGAAGACCTCTTTGCTATTACACAGAATGTCTGGAAAAGATAAAAGTGGTTTCTATTATTTAAAAGTATACACAGCATGATTTCTGTAAAGTAATGCAAAGAATCAATTACTTTCATCAACAGAACAGGAACAGAAAAATTTGCTAATACATTCGGTATTCGGTATTAAATAAGTATCGAAAAAGTTAACAACAAGAAAACCACAAAAAAGTGCAAATGTCACACAGATATCATACAACTGACTAAGTTTTAGAGAAGAAAAGCCGTGTGACTGGTTTAAAGATGGAAGAAGGTGGTTTCTCATTTCGTAATATTGCTTCTCGTGTTAGATGGGATACCACCACATTAATGCATACATACCAGATAGTATCGTAAGACAATTATATAAACTATGGAATCTAATCTTTTTTGGATCATAAAATAACACCCAAATTGTTGAGGTTTGGTTTGATTTGGTTTGTCACTCTACTGTCATTTTGTGCATACTTTGGCTAATTAGAAAGGGACCTACAAGTTTAACGTGGATTTTGAACCACTCACAAACGTCCATGCCACCGCCAGCTTTCGAACCTGATTCCTGTGGTACCAACTGCCAGAACGCTACCTAATTGCCCCCCAGGCTGCCCATCTTATAATTTGAAGTTCAAAATACGTTAAAAAAATAATTTATAAAAATTAATAATTTAGAAAATTATTAATTTTAATTTATAATTTAGGAAATAATTTATTTTCAATTTTAGAGCAGCAACATAAAAATCATTATTAAAAGGATCAGTATAAAATTAGAAAATTACACAATTGATAGATTAAAGTGTAGACAACATTTAAAAATATCAGTAGAAAATATATTTCTGCGGATAAAAATTCTTAATTCTCATTCCACCATTAAATAATTAAAGGAGGATCATAAAATCAATTGACATTCCATATTGTTGTCTCAAAAAATGTTTTAAACTTGTGGAAGGTGCAAGATTTTTTCTATGCTAAACGAAAACAATTACTACCATCAACACAAAGAATCAACGACAGGATAATGACGATATCTTTGCTATAGAGCTTTTGTTAACTTGAAAAAGTAGAGAATAATGGTTTCCATATTGAACCAACACATCTATGAAATTGCAAGTTGCAGAAACAGTGGGCGGTATTTTTTTAAGTAATACATAAGAAAATTAATGGATATACATCTTTTGAAGTTTTGAAACATTCATATTATTTAGTTTTGAGATCTCCCGTAAATATTTTTAATCATTACTTAACTTTCTTACAAGAAAAGTGTAAGTCAAGAAAAAGAATGTGCTTACTCAATTCATACCAACAAAAATATTATGACGTGCCAAAAGACAATACGAAGTGCTGGTTCCTTATACATCCTCCAATAATTACCAAAATAAGATAACTTTAATTATGTCAAATAATTATATTCTCGCAAAATTATATTGGGAGAAATATCAAAGTATCAAATTTGCAGAAATTAATCATCTCAATATGGAAATCAAATTCATTGTTGAGTTTTTTTATCAGGAAAATTGCATCTTGTTTGTTATACAATACAGAGGATTATGTAATGACTATAATTGCAGATAGGACCTGATTACCGAGTGACTAGCGCTCGGTGCCGCAGGTTTCGGGTTCGAGTTCCGGAGGTGCCGTGGATGTTTATAGTGGTTCGGAATCCACTTTAAACCGTAATTCCTGGTCTAATATGGCCATTGTGTGTTGGGCGTAGGACTAAAAAGCCTACCTCGTAAA
This sequence comes from Caerostris darwini, assembly GCA_021605075.1. Lineage (NCBI taxonomy): Eukaryota > Metazoa > Arthropoda > Arachnida > Araneae > Araneidae > Caerostris > Caerostris darwini. Next base: position 72,318 of record BPLQ01011653.1, on the reverse strand, counting down.
AAGAAAAACATCTCTCGTCTTGTAATCTGCCACTAGGCAGACGACTTGGCCCACCATGGGGCTGATGCGCCAATGATGATAATGATTACGGATTAAGTAATCCTGTTGTGTGTTTTAATGCAGCAATAATATTTTGCTTAAACTGTTTTAACTTTCTTATTATTTTATACTGTTCATTAACAGCATTAATGCAAATTCAGAATATTTAAATTTAGATAATTAATTATAAAGGCAATTTTCTGTGTATTTTAAGTGCTTAAAAATTGCCCAGCATTAAAATATATTTTACTAAAGGGAAAAAAAATCGAAACACGAACATTTCCAAAAATATTTCGTATATCTTACTTATTAAAAAGGACATGCAATTTATATTATAAATGACATAAAATTTGTATCTAAGTTTAAATGTCACCCAAAATTATCTTACGACATTAAGAACCATCGATTATCGACGTTATTTAACCAAGAAGAGAAAGTAATAAAAAAAAAAAGAAAAAGAAAGAAAAACTAAGACTGGTAGCAAACTTATTCCATGCTAATGAAGGCCAAGATGAATTGGTTTCTAGTCATCCATTTTCAACGCTGCACGAAAGAGCCGACCAGTAAAGGTCATGGACGCCAATAGGTAATGAGGTCGCTGGACAATTAGAACACTGGGTGGTGCTGGCCAAGAAAGGATGTCATCTCCTCAATTATCCGTACTCGAAAACTCCCAGTTGCTTTGTTTAATTTTTGATAAAGAGTGGGAAAGACTTCATTGGTTTGTATGATGACCATCAATTGGAGGCAGCACGCAAGAGAGAGGATTAAAATTAGTCGGGACTTTTTGACATTTTCTGTTTTCGTAATGTGCGGAAACTGTTTATTTTGATCGTAAGAATTATATTCAACTTCTTAATTAAGTGAGCAATACAAGATATGTGTTATAACGGAATATCATATTTTGGTTAATTAAGTTTCAAAGCTCATTGTCTTTGTTTACTTTTAATAATCTTCAAATCACCTTGTAGATCGAGTTTGTCAATTTAATTTCATCCCAACGGCTAAATTTAATTTAAAAATCCCCGTCCAAAAGTTAATTCAGAAATTTTTTTCTTTCAAGATCAAGTTTGTTATTTTAATACAGTCGTATGGCTAAACTTAATTTAAAAGCACCATCTAACAGTAAATTCGGTGATTTTTTTCTTTCAAGATCCAGTTCTTCAATTTAATTCATACAAATGACTAAATTTAATTTTAATAGCCCCATTCAAGAGTTAATTCAGTGGTTTTTCTGTTCCAAGGTTAAGTTTGTTATTTTAATACATTCTTATGACTAAGCTTAATTTAAAAGACCATCTAACTTTTTTTCTTTCACGGTGCAGTTTGTCAATTTAATTCAACCCAGTGGCTAAATTTAATTAAAAAAATACCGTCAAACAGTTAATTCAGTTGGTTTTTTTCTTCCAAGATCAAGTTTGTTAATTTAATACATTCTTATGGCTAAACTTGATTAAAAAGCACCATTTAACAGTTAATTCAGTGGATTTTTTTTTCTTTCAAGATCAAGTTTGTCAATTTAATTTATCCCATTGGCTAAATGTAATTTTAAAAAACCCATCCAAGAGTTAATTCAGATGTTTTTGTTTTTCTTTTCAGAAAAGTGGTCAGCAAGTATTGCCTGTCTTCCCAATTCGATTTCAGATCAATCATCATTCATGAAAAACCTATATATTTAAATTTTAGCAATAGTACGAATAATATTAAGCAGAAATTGAAATGTTCAAAAATCTGTTTTATTTCTGTCAATTATTCCTATGTCCCTTATTCTCACAAAAAACATTCTGTATTGTACAAATCGGTAACATTGTATAAACCCAACTACAGTGTACTATAAAACTAACGAAAGGTTTTATATGCCACGACAGCTATTTTTGAAAATAAACCTCTGACTAGCCAGGGCCGTTTAAAATAATGCTTTGAGTCGGGATCTGTCCAGAGACCCAGTTCATCGTTGTTAAAGATTATGTTGAATATAGCTCGTTAATTTCTTTGTGTTTAAATTTTTAACAAAATAAAATCTAAGGATTTTTTTTTAAAAAATGAGGCTTCAATGAAATTTTAAATTTGAATTAAACAGTGAAATAAAAATAAATAAAACCAAATAAATAAATACTAATAATACAATATCGCTACGACAGTAAAGCCTAATTTCATTTCTTTTTTCGTTAAAGATAATTCTTCATCTTCTTCATTGGCGCAATAGCCCATGGTGGCCAAGGCCGTCTGCCTACTAGCAAATTTCGAGACAATAGAAGTTTTTCTTTTTATAGGGTAGAATTGCCAGCTCTACATCCAACGCTTATACAACCATATTAGACCAGAGATCTGTGGCCGAGTGGCTAGCGCTCTGGCGCTCAGTACCACAAGTTTCAGATTCGAGTCCCGGCGGTGCCTGGATGTTTGTAGTGGTTCGGAATTCACTTTAAGCCATAGGTCCCTGTCTCATATATATGACCGTAGAGCGTCAACAAAGCCCAATCAAACTTCTCACCCACATAATTCCCAAACTATAAAGGGGCAACTCAGTTCTAGAAGCAGTGATGTGGTGTGGTGGTGTAGTAGTAGAGTAAATTAACAAACTAGTCATACTAGACCAGGACTTCCGGTTTAAAGTGGATTCCGAATCACTACAATCATCCATGGCACCACCGGGATTTGTACATGAAACCTGTACCACTGAACACCAGAGTGCAATTTAAAAATAATTCATCAGCAATATCATCATTGGCCAACAGCCTCATGGTGGGCCAAGGCCGTGTGCCTACTGGCAAATTTCGAGACAAAAGATGTTCTCTTTTTGCGGGGTAGAGTTGTCAGGCCCAACGCTCTACTGTCATATTAGACCAGGACGTACGGTTTGGATTGCGCGTCATTGCAAACATCCCTGGTACTGCCGTGATTCGAACCTGAAACCTGTGGCACCGAGTGTCTTGAGTACTAATTAAAAATAATTATTTATCAAAGAAGACTTATGTAAAAAAAGAATATTTGAGACAAGAATATTCCTTTTTTTTTAATATTAATGTTTCCTAAAACTTTCCTTTAATTACACATCGACATCGCCCCAATCTTGTCAAAGAGATTACTTAGTTACTATTTTATGATTGTGCTACATTAAAAAGTATAGACTTATTACTGAGATACAAAATTATTTTTCACCAAAAATAAAACGCAATAAGTATTTTAACCCTAAATACTATTAGAAGCTATAGAATAATTTAAATTAACAAACTAGTTAAATATTTTTTTAATTTGTAGCGATGGCAGCAGAATAAATTAAACCAAACTATTATAGCTTTTAACTCAAGGTTTTGAAAAAAAAATTCCCTGTAAATTATTACGTACTCAAAATAACTCAAACCGCATGAGACTACTTTTTAATAAAACTTTTCCTTTCTGCTTAAACGACTCTGAAATAATTCAATGCTTATTGTTGTTCGTGTTATGGTCTTTTAACATTGATTAATTCTCGAATCCTCGAAACAGCAGCACTGAAGTCTTTTTAACAAAAAAGTAAGAAAGGTAATGCTAGCTAATTATATTATTAAAACACACAATTCTTAAGCATAAATCATTGAAAAGAGTTTTCCCCACCTACTTTTTCTATACATATATTTAATTTTTTTTTCTTCTGTTACAGCAATATGAGATTACAATTATTAAGTTGGAATATATTTAAGGAAAACCTTATTCACTTGTGACTTTCCTTTCACAAAAAGGCTGAATTTGACTTCAGAAATTAAAAAATGTCACAAACAGAATTTTAAACTTTGGAACAGATGGTTGTGTTAATAATAAAAAAAATTGCTAATTTTTTTTTTTTTTAATATAAAAAAAACATCGGGGAAGTTCGACTACATGGATAACTTTTTATCAACAGTACAACTGTTAAATTATCTTTGATTTAATGAATGAACATATGTTAAGTCTTATTTGTATTCCGTTTTTTAAAGCCGATCCCCTATAGGGATTCGGAACAGTTTAATAATCGAAAATTTATTTGCAATTTTTATAAGCCATTTATGAATAGCCATATTGAAATATTTTGAGACTTATAATCACTGCTAAATCTAAATATTTTTTTATTCCTCTTGGTAGACAGCAACATCTAGACCAAGTCCAAGAACCCATGAGGGAAAGGGAATGGCAGCTTGTGTTGTGATGCAGCCCCCGTAGGTAGAAGTCGGACTTGGCTCCGTGACGCTGAAGAAGGAGGGCATTGCCATCCTGTGAGGACTTTTAGGGGGAACTAACCTACATTTGTGTATCGTATGGGTGAGAAATCCGGAAAACTCCCACCAGTAGTCCGACTCACGAGGCAAAATGTTGAACTTCCCAAACGCCATCGAGTCTCCTCATTTTTTTTGAAACAGTTTCTACAACAAAGCCTCGAGCGGATTGAACCTCCGTCCTGATGCTCACTAGTTGCGCGAGTTGCTGCTGACCCATGATTCGAGCTACTTAAATCTCTTTAACAGAAGTTCAGAATTCGAGATTTATTTTCCGATTTTTTTTTTCCAAGGGGCATTTTTAATCATACATTCGGCCTACAAAAGTTATTAAGTTGTTATTGAGATTTTGGGTAATATTCATCAATGGTATTGTGGTGGAATTGCCTTCTGTGATGAATATATTCATACGATACGTAGGATAGGAGATCCATGCGTTATCTTTACATTTCATATTATAACTCCAATGCCTTACGAATCCTGATGTTATTTTTCAAATTCTGAGCAATAAGAAGTGTAACAGCAAACTGTGTAACATTGACAGGATACACCTCGAGAAGGGATCTGCTACATCCACTTTATACCACCGCAACGAACACTTCCAAAATCCTTCATATACTTTCTCGATCACAATGGCTTTCCGGCCACTGATTTATCATGCCCATTCACCACAAAAACTTAGAAACATTCGGTTCCACATTGCTAGTCAGGTTTCATACATTGCTGGTTTCCGCACTGCTAGTGTCCATTCGGAAACCCAACACGCTATACATCAAACCACTCCAGGCTTTCTTACGAACCCTTGTAATTGTGGTTTAACTAGTTTAGATTTCTTGTAAAAATCTTGATGAACATGTCACATTTCTGGTATTCAATTCTAAGCATTACATGGTAAATATCATCTGTTTCCTCTTATGGATGATTCGTAATTGACATCTCATGTAAGTGACATTATATGGTTCCCTTGCTTAATATATTTATATGTGCTTTTGCAATTAAAAATTCAACTCTAACGTGTTCAAACGACACTATTTAGCAATTTCCCAACTGGTTAGCGACCTGCTTAAGAAAATTGCTTCTTTCTTTGTCTTGCTGATCAAACCGTTTGCTTAACATCTTCTGAATAATTGTGGCTTAGAAAAAGATAGTATAAAATTAGTATTGATCTGTCGCAAAAGTTGAATTGAGCCGAAATATTTTACCTTATCGAGGCCGAACTGGCCTACGTCCTCTAGTGGTGTGTAGAAGATCTTGGCAGGCAATAGGTCGGGAGCAATGCAGACACATTCTCTCTCCGGTAGGTTGGTGGTGCGTTCTCTCCGGAACCCGTGCTCTTCGCGTCGGGCCTCGGCGGAACGACACCTACTCTCCTGCCGTGCTAAAGACTCTCTGGTGTAGGGCACGAGGCGCAGGCTACCCGCCGACCAAGTGCCCTCCTCCATTCTCTTACCACCGCTGGGAAATCTGGAAAACGGAAGACAAAGAGAAATGAACAGGTGCGCAATTTATTGTTTCACATTGAGATACGTGTATTACAAAATTAATCTAGTATTGCTATTTTCTAACCCCGGATACTTGATCTTGATTTGGCACTGATAGGGTACACTAATAGAAGTTTTTTTAAGTACACTAAATAGTTTTTTTGGCAGTTGATTTCAGCAGTTATTTAACGGTGCATAAAACCTTGGCGGTAGGTGGAAGATGGCGAGCCACTTTAACGCCTACCTTTTCAGTTCTTCGGACAGCAAGGATTTGATATTAGCAGTTGATTTTAACTCGTGTTAAAAAAAATTAAATTCTTTGAAAAGGGAAATTTATTTAGCGTATCACCCAGAATTGCGTTAAATAAAAATTAGACCTAAAACTATCAATGCAGCATGATTCTCAGCAGAATCTCGAGGTCTGCTGACCATTTATCCTGAAGCCACACGGGGGACGGCGCAGTTACGCCAATGTGTAGGAGGAAGAACGATTACCCCAATATTAAAAATTTCTTGCATAGTAATGATAAAAAATTTATATCATATAATTTCACATTACAATATAAACAGAAAAACATTATTAATCAATTTTAAAATTCAAGTCGACACGACACAATGTTGACTTACCTGGGGCTATATTTGTAATGAAGTTGCTTACAAATTAGATTGGCTTAATAATGTCATGTATTTAAAAAAAAAAATTTATACACTCAGTTCTCCTCTCCTCATCTATTGACAAATTCCATGCAAAGTTATTATATGTATGATTAAACACAATGATTGCAGACTTGAGAATCAGTAAACTAATACAATAAATCACGTGAAATTCCCATTAGAATACTACCATTTCCACGCATAACATTTTATTTAAATTAGATCAAAATTTAATTTTTGTTCAAATTATACCCATATGTTTAATAACATAAACTGGTAAAAAGAGAAATCGAATCCATGTTAAATTCAAATCATGCAAAAGCCGAATTCTAAAGATGAAAGGAACTCATACCTTTTATAATTTAACGATTTAATTTAATGCAATATAGTATTTTATATAGTTAACAACCTTTTTTTAATAAGTTTTGAAGCTAAGCTAATTAAATGAGCTATATCCAGCATTATTTATTTGGCATTTGGTTACACCCATTTAAACGATCGCAGGCGTATCTTTAAAGTAGTGCACTAGCTGAATATTAAAATCTTTGTAATCTTAAGTTTTTAAAGTTATATTGGTGATTGTACTTGTTTTAAAAAAAGGCCTTAATGACAACAAAGTGTTTAGTTATAACAAAATGAGTTACTTTTTTTACTAGGATCTAGAATTAAATTCTTGATTCCATACAAAATACCCCCTTTTATGCTTAGATAAATACCATTTGCTTGTAAGTCGGCCATTTTGCCATGGAAACGGGTGAAAACTTGGGGAAGTCTTTAATCGTTTATTGGTGCGATAAATTGTACCAATCTTTTCCGGAGTAGAATCACAAAATAAAAATATAACACCCAGCGTCTGTTCGGTTATAAATAACACTTGTGTGTGTTAATCGATTGCTGCGTTGAAGGCTCTTTTCATCGGAGACCATCAAAAAGAAGAGTGACATTTGTTTCAGGGGAGAACAAAATGTTGCAGGTGGGAAAAACTAAAGAAAAAAAAGTTCTATTTGATTTTTTCTGGGGGAGGGAAAATAAGATGCGCTTCATATAAAAAGAATAAAACTTTATTGGTTATGAGATATCAGGTCTTTTGTCTTCTAAAGCAAGTTTTGTTTTGTTTTGTTTTTTTAACATGGCAGTAAGTGCATATTTTAACCAAATAAGAACTAAGTCTTTTTCCACTGGAAAGAAATGAACAAATATTAATAAATTTATTATGCATATAATAGTATATTATTATATATTATAAATATTATTAATTATTTAATTTTTGCACTTATAAATCTAATTACGGAAAAAAAAGTGAAAATGGAAAAAAAAAATATTTATTGCTACGAGAGTTACAAAATCTTACGAAAATGTAACTTCAGTCCAAATAATTACTTTTCCGATGCATAAATTTTTTTAAAGCTACGTTATATAAAGACCCATTTATATATATTTTAAATAATATTAAATATGTATTTTTTGCGCTTATAAATCTAATTAAGGGAACAAATGAGAAAATGGAAAAAAATATTTATTTCTGCGAGAGTTAGAAAATGTTATGAAAACGTAACTTCAGTCCAAAACGATTACTTTTCCGATACATGAATTTTTTTAAAGCTACGTTATATAAAGGCGCATTTATATGTATTATAAATATTATTAAATATTTAATTTCTGCTCTTATAAATCTAATTAAAAGAACAAAACTGAAAATGTAAAAAAATATTTATTTCTGCGAGAATTACAAAATGTTACAAGAATGTAACTTTAATCCAAAAATTACTTTTCAGATACGCGAATTTTTTTTTTTTGAAAACTATTTATATAAAGGCACATTTATATGTATTATAAATATTATTAAACATTTAATTTTTGCTTTTATGAGATTAAAATTAATTTAGGGAACAAAAGTGAAAATGGAAAAGAAATATTTATTGCTACGAGAATTACAAAATGTTACGAAAACGTAACTTCAGTCTAAAACGACTACTTTTCCGATGTATGAACTTTTTTTTAAAGATATATTTATATAAAGGCACATTATATTTTCCACATGTAGTTATAGTTACGTACAATAAAAACATAGCTTCATAACATTTTTCGACTGGTATTGGCATTTATGAGAATAACTCAAAAGTAAAGAAAAGAAAACTTGTAAAATTGTCTGAAAAGTACGGCTAAAAGTTATTAAAAAATATCATACAAGAACAAGCATATTTTTTCTCATAATCATAGAAAATTCCTCTATACCATGCATTAAAATAGATTTGAAATATTTATTACAGAAAATAGAAAAAAGGTTTTTGTAATATAGCATATTTGCAAAATCAATCTTAAAAGAGTTAACACTTGATCACAAAAAAAAAATGTTGATTTGTGGGTAATTTTTTTAATAATTAGTCCTTCTTCAATGTGCCTATATTGCTTTGTGTATGGAAAATTACCTTCCTGAAAATCCCTGTAAGGGAAAATTATCTTCATTCATATAACTAAGGCTGTAAAGGGAAACACTTATACAGCCAAAACAATTAATATTACCTATATAAATCAGTTCTTTGTAGTTTCTGATTCATATTGTAATTTTTCGAAAGAAATGCTTCAAATCCTTCATTTCTGTACTACATTCACAAAAGGCTTACAAGAGGATGGAGGATTTTTAAAGGGAAATTAGTTCCCGTTTGTATTTAATATTCAGAAAACAGGAACCACCTCTCTGGACATAATATCAAAGTACACATCAATCTGTCATTTTAACTTAGTAACAAATTATCCAAGATAGTAATTAACTTCTTAACTTCTTTAAGAATCGTAACTGATCTTTCGCTGACATTTCAATCGCACCAAATCATGGATCCCTACATTTTATTTATAGTTTTTTTTTTTCATTTATTTCTTTTATTTATTTTGTTTTGATACATATATTCATTTACTTTCAGTTATAAAATTTTCGGTTGACTTTAAATCAGTCATTTATGAATAAAATTTCAAAATATGTATTAAAATAATGTTTTGAAATTTCTAATTAGAACAAAATATTCTAGTTATAAGCAATAAAAAATTAAAAATATTTTCCTATTATGAAATAGAAGGGATATTTTAACTTTTTACTTCTTGCTAAATTGTACCAAATTCTAGCATCAGTTTAATATCTTATACCAAGTTTTATTTATATATATTTAAAGCACATCTCGCATTTCTCGTGAAAACCTGATTAGCAACAGAGACTGATGGATAAAATTGTTGACTCAATCATCAAGTACTTCCTCTTCAACTTTTCATAATTAAGGATGGGAAACTTTTGTGGAAAAAAGCTAAACTGTAAGATTTTTAATTTTATATATTTCTTGAAAATTAAATCTTCTAATAAATATTAAATTAAGATTTTAAAAAGCTGCCTTTCCAACTGTTGGCATAATGTTAACAAATATGTATAAATAAAACTTACGCCCCCCCCCCCCCCCCCCAAAAAAAAAGCAATATCTTCCCAACAAGAATTCGTTTTGTTGATTTTAAAACATTTTTATTTAAAAACAAAATATTTTAACTGGGAATATTGAATCGTTTGCAACTTTCTGAACAAGTGCACGGTTAAATAAAAGTTTAATTTAAAATTTCTCATTGATAAAAATTATTTTACAGGGAAAAAAATGTAAATGTTCTAGACCATATATATATATATATATGTGTGTGTGTATGTGTGTGTGATATATATAGAGCGAAGAATTTAGTCCAAAGAGACTAGCTAAAGTGTTTAGAAAAATTTGCTCAATATCTGCTCTTTAAACGTATCATTTCGTTATTCGAGAACAGAATATTATTAACAGAATATCTAATATATTCATTTACTAATAAAGACTTTCTTTTATGATATTTTAAAATCATCTTCGGTAAAAAAAATGGATAAAGGAACTAAAACCTAAAATTCCTGAAAAAATCTCGAAATTTAATAAAAGAAGATAAGAAAGTCTCTTTACTTAGCCAGACATCCAATATAATGCATTCCATTTCTTCGCACAATAGAATATGGCGTGAGTTACTAATATAATCAAATAATTTTATTTTCTATATAAAGATGATTTTTAGCTAATCAATAATACAAAAATCAACTGCATTTTTATATAATTAAAATCGAGATAAATATTATTATAGAATAAAAAATACATGTAAAATCTTCATTCCACATTCTCTGTTTAAAAAATAGATAGTGTTGAGTTGTTCGTCTCTACAGCCCTAACATTTAGATTAAATAAATAAGTAAAAAAATTAATTAAAAAGTGTTTTCAAGAAAAAACAAATAATTTAGAAATATAATTCATTTATTTTATTATTTAATTTCTTATTTTATTATTTAATTTCTTATTTTATTATTTAATTTCATATTTTAGTTAATTATTTTGATGTTATTTTAATTTTTGTTAATTTTGTCAAACGTAAAGAAAGCAGACGATTTTGAAACTAATGGAATTTCAAAAGCTTTAATTTTTTTATCGCTATTTTGTTATGGAAATTCAGCAGCTTTATTTATTTAAAAATAACCAATTTACGAATTGTACTTGAGGGCCTTTAAAAAAATTTAAAATTCGGAAAAAAATGTTGATTTCTCAATTTTGAGTTTTGAAATTATTAAAAATTCAAAGACATAAATACATGCACAATTGTTCGATCCGTACAGATAAGCATTCAAATTTATATTTAAGGTTTTAGAATATCTCTACAAATCAACGCAGCAAAAATTTCCAATTGAAATTTAAAAAAAGTTTTAGTTTTAGTTTTAGTTTGTTTTGTCAAAAGTTTTAGTTTGCTATTTGCATTTTACAAGCAAATAGCAAAAAAAAAAAATTTATTTTATTTTCTAAAAATTTATCTTCAAATTAAATTTTAAAAAATTTATAACTTTCTGAAGAAGAGGGATATTTCAGGAATTTACATTCACTTGTAATAACTGTTAATTATGTACTGAATTAATTTTTTTATGATTGCATTTAAAATTATAAAAATCTCATACTAAGCATAAAAAATAATTTTTAAGCCTTGAAAGTTTTCTAAAATTGTACACCTTATTATACCATTAAAATCAATAAACTGTGGGCGTTAAAAGTTGAAAATATATTTAGATCCCTTGGGACCTGACAACATTCATTAAAATGGAGTCAGCGTTTTATTCTTGTTGTTATATTGAGTGTTTTTCTTACAGCAAGGTGTAATGGCGTTGTAGTTTAAATGACGCTAGATTGATCGTTTACAAGTATTATAAATGGAATTGAGGAAATTATTTTTAAATCAAATTTTGGTAGTAGTGATATCATAAATAATAATTTTTTAAATATCCTAAATAAAGTCATCTTATTAAATTTAAAAATACATATTTAATATTTTATAATAGTTAATTTAATGGAAAAACTTCAAAGAATTTCATCTATAAAATGTTTGTTCTTTTTGATATTCAACAATTTCATTTCATTTTAAAAATATTTATTCATATATTTATGATGCTCTCTTTTTTATCAAATATATTCAGAAACAGACACATAAATGTTAAACAAAAAATTAAGAAATCATATTTTAACTACATCAATTTTGTTTAATTTTATTTCTCCAATTTATGTTTGTCATTTTCAAATTTATCTTTTTTTCATTGTATTTTTTCCAAAAGCCAAATATGCTAATTCGGTATAGAAACAATAAATAATATTCTTGAACGATGCATAATTGATATATATATATATATATACATTTCAATTCCTTCTATTAGCTCACACGCTCCCTATATATATCTTGTACAAATTTTCAATTGTTCATAAAATACTTTTTATTCCTCCACTCAAGTTCAAATACATTTTTTTTTTAACTTGTAGTGAATGACACTGGATGTTAATACAGTTTTTTCAAATATTAATTCAGTAATTAAATTTAATTAACTAATTTTAGTTTTTTTTAGATTTAAGTTACATGTATCTACCAATAGATGGCGCCAGATAAACTTAAAAAAATGAATGAAAATTACTTATAAAGGACTTTCTGCAATATAGAGAAAAAAAAAGTAGGAATCGACTTAAAAAATTTTTTTTTTTATTACTTGTTTTACGTTCTACTAGTACGATGATAAAAATGAAATCGTTTGCATTTCCCCATGATGTAATACATGTCATATTATTTCTGAATTATACGAAAATATATTACGAATACTGAAATATATTACGAAAATATTATTTCTGAAATTGAAAAAGACTACAACCTTCGCAAAAAAAAAAAAAAGTGACCTGCATTAAAAAAAATTTCAGTTATCAAAATTTTTTTTTATAGCTGCAAGACTTCTTATAGCTGCATTTTATACATATTATTATTGAAAATTTCGCTTTGATTCGTTATTCAACTTCAAATTATTCTTTATTTTTAAAAATTAAAAATAAAACGCTAGGAATAATCTTATTTTACTTTCTTATACCATGATTTTGAAGTTTATTTGTCATAAGTCACGTACATCTACTGGCAGATTTCGAGACAGGAGAAGGTTTTTTTTTATGCGGTAGGGTTTTAAGTCCTACTCACAACGCTCTACGGTCATGTTAGACCGGTACCTATAGTTTAAAGTGGATTCCGAACCACTACAACATCCATGGCACCACCTGGACACGAACCCGAAACCTGTGGCAACGAACTCCAGAGAGCAAATTCTTCCAATAAATCTTCTGCTAATTTGTAAAAAATTATTTCTTCAACATTTTATTCGTAGCTGTAGAAAAATATTTAAATTTGAATATGTCTGATAGCAAAACAAATATTTCCAATATATGCATAAATGTGACAAAAATTAGAACAATACCAAAATGAACCATTGCATTTTAAACATACCATTTCATGAATATTGCTTTGTGGAAATTTTTTTTATATTCTACAGTCTCTACTCTTACGCTCCACAGTCATATTAGACCGGTACCCACGGTTTAAAGTGGAACCAATGCAAACATCCATGGCACAGCCCGAACATGGCACAGGAGTCGAACCCGAAACCTGTGGCACCGAGCAATAGATAGATAGGCTTCTAGTACATTTTAATTCATATATATAGGCTTATTATTGTGTGCTAGGACTTTTAATTATTTACTTTACTATTTTTTCATTATCTCAATTCATGAGTTATGATAACGTCCGCAAGTAGCATACAGGAGAACCGAGGTTTGAATCTGCCTGTGGCAATTACAGTTTTCAGGAACGAGGATATGTGTAAGAGTCGCCAATGGTGTCTAGGTTTCCTTCCATATAATAGGAGGAAAAAAGGAGTTGTCAAGATCACTGAAGCCAAAGTATATGCTTATCATCCGTCATTATAGATATTTAAAACACTAAGTCACCGCTGAACAAAAAGAAAATTATTTTATAAAATATAACATTTCGTGTAATTTATTGTTTTCATTTATTAAATATATCTAATACTCTTAAAACTTGTTAATATACATCATAAGTTTAGTGTTAAGAATTTTTGAAGCTTAAATAATAAATAATCATACTACTGAAAGTTGAGAATACTTCATTTAGAAACAAATAAAAGATTATGAAAACTTCTTAATTTTAAGCGGTTTATAACAATAAAAGGCTATTTTTAACTAACACATATCATTTATATGTTAAAAATAATTTTTCGTCAAATAAAGAATAAGACAAGCGACAAGAAAAAGTTGCAAAATATTTTGGCGTGATACAGTTAAATACTTAATTAATTAATAAATCAATGCAAATGTAATTTTATAGTTATTAATAATGAGGATTTTTATTAGTTTTGATTACTAACATGGACTTTTATTAGTTTTGATTAATAATATGGATTTTTATTAGGTTTGGTTTAAATAATCTTCCTACTAAAAGTTAAGAATACTTCATTTAGAAAAGAAAAAAAACGTTATAAAAACTTCTTCATTTTAAACGATTTATTTAAACAATAAGAGTCTATTTTGAACTAAAACTCTCATTTATATGTTAAATCACTATCATTAGATGTTAACATTATAAGTTAGCATTATACGTAACTATCATTTATATGTTAAAAATAATTTTTCATCAAATAAAGATAAGATAAGTGACAAGAAAGAGTTGCAAAATATTTTGGAGTGATATATTTAAACACTTAATTAATTAAAAATCAATACAAATGTAAGTTTTAAGTTATTAATAATGTTCATTTTTTTTAGTTTTATCGACTTTTGGTTAATTGAATATTCAGATATTACTTTCACATTAATAAATTTTAAGCTGATTCGTTTCAAAATAATCTCAAGAAAAATTTTAAAAAAACTAAGTCCTATTTGAACTAATTTTAAAAGTTTCAATATAATACTAAAATAAAAAAATATTTTTTTCCGGGAATTATTATTACAAACTTATATTACTTTTAATTAAATTTTTGGGAATTTTGTTTAAAATGTTACTTATATTTGGTATGAATTAATGAAAATTAGCAGAGTATAAAATATGTAGAAATAAATTAAACATATTTGGTTTCATAAAATACAATGTACAAGGCAAATAACACTTAATTGTTTTTGACATCAATAAAATTGTAACTTTAAAATATATGTGATTACGTAAAATTATTCATGTTTTACAATAATAGTATTCGAGTTTTAATTTCCGTAAAATAACTTTCTAAAGTAAATACTTTAATTTTAAAGCAGTGAATTAAAATTATTAAAACTCTTTAAATCTTTCATTTAAACTGAAATCTAAAACATTTTTATCAAAAGAAAATTATTTGAGAAACAATAATTAAAATTAAACATTGTATATTTATTTTCATAAAACAAATTATATTTATATTCATAAATTACAAAGTAAATAAATATTGCAATTTTATAAAAATTCATTTATTTCACTTAAAAAAATATTCTTTTTTTCCAAAATCAGAAAAGGATAAAATTTATAAAACAAAGGAAATTCACAAAAATCCCTGAATAATTCGAATTATAACATTTTCTATGCGGGAGTTTTTTATCAAAAGAAAATTGTTTGCTAAATTATAATTAAAATTAAACACATTTATATTCATAAAACAACATATAATTATATTCAGAAATTGCAAAATAAATAAATATTGCAGTTTTTTGGAAATTCATTTGTTCCACTAAAAAAAAAAAAATCATCCTATTTTTTTCCGAAATCAGAAAAGGTAAAGAAAAAAGAAAATTTACAAAAACCCCAGAATTATTCGAATTATAACATTTTCTATGGAAGACTTTTTTATCAAAAGAAAATTGTTTACGAAACTATAATTAAAATTAAACACAACATATTTATATTCATAAAGCAACATATAATTATATTCATAAAGCAACATATAATTATATTCATAAATTACAAAGTAAATAAATAGTGCAGTTTTTTAGAAATTCATTTGTTTCACTAAAGAAAAAAATCATTTCATTTTTCCGAAATCAGAAAAGGTACAGTTTAAGAAAAAAGGAAATTCACAAAATCCATGAATTATACAAATTATAACATTTTCCATTCTAGAAAATGTTATAATTCGAATTCAGGGATAATTTTTATTTTATTTTCTATTTCTAACTCAACATTTATTAATGTAATAGACTTGATTTTTAACACCTTTAAAAATTTGTTGAATTGAAACGAAAATATATTAAATTAGAAAAAAATAACTCAAACCACATAATTAAGTAAAGATTTTGTTAATTATAATTTGATAATTATAATATAATAATTATGATTAAAATTCGGTAATTATAATATTAATTAATTAA
>BPLQ01011653.1:40222-56165 GCA_021605075.1 Caerostris darwini | reverse complement strand
TATTTTAGCAATACACCTAATTAAAAAAAAATAAAATTTGTTGCAAAACATGTTTGCAAACTTACCTGTTTTCCCTATTGTTTCTACAACAAGACCGAGCAGCAATTCAGCTGTTTGACCACATTCGAATCCAAAATTACACAAACAAACGCGTCGAGCGGAAGATCGTGGCACGCAGACGATATCATCAGGTGCAAATGCTGAGATGAAAGATCCCGTTGAACGACTCACCGGGTAGGTGCCGCCAGTTCCATACGATGCCAAAATTAAATTGCCTTCTTTCTCTGCGAGTGCAAACGATTGGCCTCGTGCCCAGGTATTCACTCGCACACCCCCCACAGAGGCGCGTCGTGAATTTGTTTTCATCAAATATTGTTTATGTGTGGTTCCTTGATTTCTGTTTCTCGGAATGATCTCTGGAATTTTTCGAACACTAAATGATTCTCTGAAGTGATTTCTTTATTATTATTTTTTTTTTTTACATGTACATTTTTTTTTGTGTAAGTTGTGTTAGATCTCACCCACTTGAAATCAACATGACAAAAAAAAATCGCAATTATACATTTTATACATAAAACAAAACAAGCCAAAAACCTAAAAAACATTTATTTTAATGTGCAAATTTTTAAGGGAAGATTGATAAATTACGGAAATTAATAATTATTTAAAGAAATTGTTTTTAAGTGATTTTTTTTAAAGTAAAGAAAAAATATTTTATTTTATTTTATTTATTTTTTTATATATACTATACTGTGCCCAAAAAGTAAGACCAATTATTATTTTTTTTCAGAAACTCTATATTTATTCTTCCAAACTTATTTCATCGCCTTCAAAGTAATCCCTTCCAGACACAATGCACTTATGGCAACTTTTTTTTTCCAATCCTCAATGCATGCTAAAAAGTCATCGGCTGGGATGACCTTCAAAGTGCTCGGCGATTCAAGTTGAATCTCTTCAATTGACGTCCCCGGACTGGTCTTTTGAGTTTAGGGAATAGCCAGAAGTCGCACGGTGTGAATACGGTGGATGTGGAACGATATGGGTTTCATTTATGGCGAAAAAGTCACGAAGAATCAATGCAGTGGGAACTGGCGCATTCAGTGTTTTCGGTACCAATCGAGATTTGACGCGTTTGAGGCCCAAAATGGAATTGACCGATCCTTTTGAAATTCCAACATGATCAGCAAGGTCTCTTGTAAATCGACGGTTTGCAAGCACCAAATCTTTAATTTTTTGGACGTGAACTTCGTCGTTTGAAGTTGGTGATCGACCAGAGGGCTCTTCGTCTTCAAAGCGTTCTCTGCCTTCTTTGAACAGTTTATACCACTTCTAAACATTTCTTTCCGATATAGGAATGCTCACCGAATGCCTTCTGCAACATTCTATACGTTTCCGCAAACAAAATTGAACGCAAGTTCTTTGCTCAATTACTTCAGACATTTCAATAATCACCGGAATCAGCTTTAGCGTCTCACAAAGCCAAGCGTAACTCAAACACTAATGAATATTTTGACGTCAAATTTTACACAGATGTCAAGGACAGTACCAGCAACCTAAAAAAGAAAAAAAAATTGAAATTCCAATAGCCCCGGGAATTTTAAATTGGTCTTACTTTTTGGACACATAGTACTCTACGGGAGTGACGTATGCAAGGAGTCTTCTTGATAGAGGGGTTTCTTTTTGGAAGATTTTTTTTCTCTTGAAACTTTTCCCTCCGTTGGCAACATCGGAGTGACCATCAAGACGGGGAGGGAGATTCCCTTTCAAACAGTTTTCCTGGTGGGAACATCGGAAAATTGTACTATAAGACGAAGAGTTTTGGGGGGATATGAAACTTTTTTAATTTGATTTTTTTAATCGGATTATTTATTTAATAAAAGAATTCTTCCGATTTCCTCAGTTTGAAAATTCAGCATATTATGCACCAGACCATTCCAAATTTGATGTATATTTATATATATCATACTTGGGCAAATTGCACAGACCAGGTGAGCTAGAAGATGAGGCGATGGAAAGTATTATTTGGATGTATTAGCATGCGTAAGGATGAATCGTTATAGAAACAGCGAAATGGCAGATGCATAATTCGTTTATGGGGCAGATAATTACAAACTGTATCATTCCAGTTTTACCACAAATGCATCCCTTGTCATACCATGTTTGGATATCTGTGTAGTCGATTGCACTAAACGGAACGTTTCGAAGGACGTAATGAATGATATTGATGCTGAAAGAACAATGCGAACACTTGGTCCGACAGAATACCAAAACAATCTAGTGACCCAATACTCGACCGATTGGAAATGTTTAAATGTTTCTCAGACCACTATACGGTGCAACTTACATCAGGAGGAGAGACTAAGCACAATGCGTATATAGGCTCTGTTCTCTAATGATCACCACCTGCTTCTGGATTTCGCAATTTTTTTACAGCAAATTGCAACTGTGTTTCCTTCTCCTTCATTGACGAAGTGATGTTTCCATTGGAAGGTATCTCCAATATGCATGTTTAGTCACAGGAAAATTCTAAGGCCTGAGCAATGTCTCTCCAGCATTAATGATAGGCAACTTTGCTTGTTGACTAAGTGATCAGTTCATATCATATCGATAGGTCATGCCGAAATTGCTGAGCTACGTACCTCGCTACGTACAGCAGTACATATGATTTCAGCATGAAGAAGCTCCAGCACATTTATTTCTCCTTATTCAGTAGCATTCGTAAGCAACATTTCCTGGACGATGAATCGAACATGCTGGACTCATTCCATGGTCAATTCGAACACCTGTTCTTTATTGGTTATTCTTTAAGGATGCATGAAAAGTCCGGTATATTACTGTGCCCAAAGAGTAAGCCAATTATTTCTTTTTTCAAAAACTCTTTATTCATTCTTTCAAATTTATTTCATTGCCTTCAAAGAAATCTTCTCCGGACACAATGCACTTATGCCAACTTTTTTCCAATCCTCAATGCATGCTAAAAAGTCATCGGTAGGGATGGCCTTCAAAGCGCGCGCCGATTCACGTTGAAACTCTTTAATCGACTCAAAACGGTGTTCCTGGAGTGGTCTTTTGAGTTTAGGGAATAGTCAGAAGTCGCACGGTGGTTGTGGAACGATATGCATTTCATTTTTGGTGAAAAAGTCACGAAGAATCAATGCAATGTGAGCTGGCGCATTCAGTGTTATCGGTACCAATCGAGATTTGATGCATTTGAGACCCAAAATGAAATTGACCGATCCTTTTGAAATTCCAACATCATCAGCAAGGTCTCTAATTGTAAATTGACGGTTTGCAAGCACAAATCTTTATTTTTTTGGGCGTGAGCTTCGTCGGTTGAGGTTGATGGTAGACCAGAGGGCTCTTCGTCTTCAACGCGTTCTCTGCCTTCTTTGAACTGTTTATACCCCTTCTAAACATTTCTTTCCGCTATAGGAATGCTCACCGAATACCTTCTGCAACCTTCTATACGCTTCCGCAAACAAAATTTAATGCAAGTTTTTTGCTCAATTAATTCAGAGATTTCAAAAATCGCCGGAATCAGTTTTAGCTCACATTATCTAGTGAATATTTTGACGTCAAATTTCACACAGACGTCAAGGACCTAAAAAAGAAAAAAAATTGAAATTCCATAAGCTCTGGGAATTTTAAATTGAAAATTGGTCTTACTTTTTGGACACAGTAGCATATAACCCACGTGGATTATATCATAGACCTGTTGTCCTAAAGCATCTCTGCAAGTGGTTTTAAGTGCTGATGCAACTGACGCTCTTGTGAACATTCGCTGCTCGATGCATCGTTGAGAAGCCCTTGTTACATCTGCAACAACATTACTTTTAAAGATTCGTTTAACAGAATCATGTTGTAGAAACTCCTCTGCGGTCTTTATTACATTCATGTCCATAAATTAAGGATAATTCAGAATCACACAGAAATTGAACTCTAAAATAAAAATTTCACCTGTAGAATTATCATACACATCTTGAAGAAAAAATATGCAAATTACAGGAAACCACCAGATGGCGCGGATAGTACGTCACATTGACGACAGTGTAAGAGAGGGGTATATAAGGAATGGTGGCAAAGAAGTAAAATTGTTCACAAACGCTTTAAAAGCCTTTCAGTGCAATAACCGCATAGTTATGGCACAAAGGAAGCATTTGGATGATTTTTTACGTGGTAGAATTATCGGAGGACTGGAATGTGGACGTACCCAGCTGGAAGTATCCGAGGAACTTGGAATCGCCCAGAGTGTCATCTCCAGGCTTTGGCAACAATTCCAAGATGATGGTAATGGGAGTAGATGTTACAGCACAGGTCGCCCCCGAGTTACAACGCCGAATGAAGACCGGTATTTAGCAGTTACTGCGAAAAGAAACAGACGGAGCGCAGCATCAGACCTGTCTTGTCAGCTCTCTTCAGCTACCGGTACGACAGTTTCAAGGCAGACCGTGTACAGACGCTTAGTGCACATTGGTCTATATACTCGTAGGCCTATCAGATGTGTTCCACTTACCGCAACTCACTGTCGCCTGCGATTAACCTGGAGTAGAGAGCATGCATTGTGGACACCACAACAGTGGTCTGGTGTGATGTTTTCCGACGAGTCCAGGTTTAGTTTGCAGTCTGATTCTCGCCGGACTTTCATATGGAGAGCGCCAGGTGACCGTTACCACCAAGCGAACACCATTGAACGACACCGTTACGGTGGTGCATGGTGCCTCGTTTGGGGAGGAATTATTCTTGGTTCCAGAACTGACCTGCATGTTCAGAGTGTAACGATGACAGGCCACATCTATCGGGATGTCATTCTGGAACAACATGTACGTTTGTTTCGGGGCGCCATGGGTGCTGAATTTCTGTTTATGGATGACAACGCCCGTCCTCACCGTGCAAACATTGTAGACGAATGCCTTCAATTGGAGGATATCACCCGTATGGATTGGCCAGCATACTCACCGGACTTGAATCCAATAGAGCATGTGTGGGATATGCTTGGCCGACGAATTGCAGCCCGTCAACCCCCTCCCACCTGTCAACCGGAACTTCGGAGGGCATTGCTTGATGAGTGGTGTAATATTCCCCAAGATCAGATTGATAATTTGATACTCAGCATGCCTAGGCGTTGTAAGGCCTGTATTGCATCGTCCGGGAGACATACTCCATATTAACCATCATACTAACCATGTTATACTGTTTTTTGTAAATAGGTTCTTTTTTGAAATTTGCTCCAGGGAGTAAAAATCGCAATTTTTATTAATTATGTCAAACATATAGCATCTTTTTTGCTCTGTATCTTTTGTTTAATAAATAGACTTTACAAATAAGTCAAATTTGTTTTGCTTCTGTCTCTTTCTTTGCCTGAACTTCATTATCCTTAATTTATGGACATGAGTGTATTTCATGTGCGACCTATCTTACCTTGGCGTGTCAATCTCTGTCTTTGTTGGAGTGTAGAAGGACTAGGTTGTGCACGTGACCCACTGTTTCTGTATTACTAGTGTTTATTATAGCGTTCCTGACATCCATGCACATTTCTGATGCATGGTTTTGAATTCTTCAGGCATGCCCAATTACAGCCTAATAACAATGGGAAAAAGATAAATAAATACAATTTATCATAGAATCTCAAACTTACATTGGAATTTTATTTGAAATATAAAAAAAAATTAACTGCTTACTAAAATTATAAAAATAAGATTATAAGGATTTTAAAATTAATTATATTTTAATGATTATAAAATTTTTTAATATGAAGTACTACTTGAAAATATCTATATCGAAATCTATATAGTATTTGACTATATCGAAATCAATATTCTCTATAAAAATAATCTGTATTAAATACAAATCTTCTGAAAAAAAGAGATGTCTTTTTAATTAACCAAAAAGATTTTTGTAAAATTTAAAGTTTTCAAAATATTTACAATGAATGTAACGTATATTTTTATGAAAAAAGGATTGTAATGCAGCAAGTCATGTATAAGAATTTTCTACGTGAATATAACCATATTTTTTTTTCTTCCAGTTTTGTTATTATTTTTAAGAAAAGGGTGTGTTTCGGTTTTATTGTACAAAAGCGCTGAATTCATTGTCTCCAATGTGACATTCTTCCTATTATATACAAAACTGCATATATACGTGTAACCCACAGCGAAGCTTCTTTGGACACGTGACCAATTAACTAATGGTGATTATTGATGTGTTGCAGTGTTCTTTTTTTTTAATTTTACATCAACGGTTTTATTCAATAATGTATATGTTTAGAAAATATTTCTTGAAAATACTGAAAAGGAATTATACTATCGCCAATTGACATTGAAAATACAATTAAAATTTTTCTTGTTACTTGCAATTTAATTAAATACATGGCAAATAATTCAATCTCATAATTGAATTAAACATTTAATGAATGAAAATTGGGGCCTGAGAGCCGAGTGGATAGCGCTCTGGCGTACGGTACCACAGGTTCCGAGTTCGAGTCTCAGCGTAGCCATGGATGTTTGTAGTGGTTTGGAATCCATTTTAAACAGTAGGTCCCGATCTAATGGAATCGTAGAGCGTTGCGGAGGTATTTCTACTCCGCGTCCGTATCTTATCTTCAAGCTACAGCACCCCCTGGGTAGTGCTAAGTGAGTAACGTCAGTGCAGCGCTTGCCTTAAAGCATCAAAGACAACTGCCTAAGTGTTTGCCAGCTGCTTTAGAAAAAAAAATGTTTGACATTTTGTAAAATGTTGGAAGCAATGTTAAATTTGTATAATAATGTATTTTGAATAATTTAAAAATAATTAATTACTGATTAAACAAATTCATTACAGAAATAGTTTATTTGGTAGCGGTTTGGTGAGAAAAGATTAAGTGTATTTAAGGCTAGTTCTTGAGCGCTCTTGCACTTAGTGCCCCAGGTTTCGGATTCGAGTCCCTGTGGTGCTATGGCTGTTTGTAGTGGTTCGGAATCTACTTTAAACTATAGGTTCCTTCCTAATATGACCACACTCCTCACTCAAGGTCGTAAACAGTTTATCATTAGCAAAAACCTTCAGAATTATATTAATCACCTTGAACAATGGCTTATAAAATGGAAAATTCAATTAAACGTTGAAAAAATTGAAGCAATACTATTCGCGCGTAAAAGGGTTCTTAACACTCTATCAAAATTTATAATAATCCTATTAATTGGGCTGGGTAAACTAAACATTTGGATGCAATCTTTGATCTCAAATTGAATTATGTTCCTCACATTAACTATCTTAGGGATAAATTTAATCGATGCATTCGCGTACTGTATCCGCTTATTTATAGCAACTCTACTATGTCCTTGAAAAATTAAAAAAAACTCATTTATCTTGCTTACTTGCGTCCAATACTTGCATATACGAGTTCTGTTTGGAGATCTACTGCTCCGTCGAATTTCGAGATCATGCAAAGACATGAAAATAAAATCCTACGTATGATTACAAATTCGCCCTGGTTTTTCCGAAATGAGGATATCAGACATGCTCTTTCCTTCCCAAGTTTTAAACAATTTGTTTATAAACACAAAAATTTGCACAAAAATTTTATAACTCCATTCCAAATGTTAATAATTCTGTTTTGAATGATCTAAGCAACTATAATTACGACACAGGCTTGAATGGCCGAGTGGCTAGCGCTGTAGCACAGGTGTCGGGTTCGAGTCCCGCAGGTGAAATGAATATATGTAGTGGTTCGAAATCCACTTTAAACTCAGTCCCAGTCTAACATGATCGTAGTGTTGCAGAGGTATTGTTACTCCGCGTCTGTAGCTTATCTGCAAGCTACACGCACCTCCTGGGTAGTGCTAAGTGAGTAACGTCGGCGCAGCGCTTGTCTTAAGGCATCCAAGACAATTGTCTAAGTGTCTGGCAGCTGCATAAGAACAAAAATAAATAAATAAATAAAAATATAAATGATTACGACATTTGTGATTTCAAAAATCGCTGAGTCACAATTTTCCCTCCAATCGTTTTTGTTTGTTTCTAAAAAATAAACAATAAAAACAAACAAAAACGATTGGAGAGGGAATTTTTTATTACCTTCTTAAAAATTATAATAATAATATAAAAAAAATTATATACGCATACATTTTTTTACTAATTAATAAAAAATATAAATAATTAATAAGTTATTTTTTTAAATAAATTAATAATATATATATACCAAGGTTCCCCGTCAATCTGGCAAATCGTCGAGACCTCTAACCAAGACATCATGTTCTCCAGAAAACATCATATTCACACATAATATGTTTTGTGTTTAAAAAAAAAAATTTAACTAAAAGGGATACAATGATAGTAATAAATACCTTATTGCTGAAAACTTATTTTTATCTGTAGACTTTGTGTTCAATTTATCATACCACGAACAGTCCACCGAGAGGTAATAAAAAGATATTACTATTCTGAAAAACATCCATGAGTAACTACCAAACATTTGGATCCCGTAAGAAAACCCAGAAAACTCCCACCAGGTAAGTGTTACAATCTCCATTGAGTCTATTCGTTTGCCATCTTCCTGGCAGTTGCATGATTCTACGCTCATAAAACTTCTAATCTTTGCTGTCAAAAAATTATCCAAGTCAATTTTGATATCCTCATTTGAAGTAAACGTTTTTCCATCTAAAAAATTTTGTAGAGATGGGAACAAGTAAAAATCAGGTGTCACATCTGGAGAATACGTTGTAGTATAGAAGAATATACAGTATAAGGTAGGGATGGGCAAACTACGGCCCGCGGATAGAATTTTAATTTGCAAGATTCGAGGCAAATTAAAAGAAATATATATTTATATATTATATATCCATCTCCTTTTCTACTTTAATTAAATATTATTTTTTTTCTTCCTTTTTTTTCAAAGGACTGATGACATAAATCGACGGAAAGCTTCAATCGGTAAAATGTTAAAAGCGGTTCTTTGTTAGTTATAGCTGTAGATTGACGCCAACAAGCGTTATCTCTTTCTCGGGGAGTAAACATATGGGAACCCAATGTAGGTGAATTAGACCTCACATGTGGCAGACTGCACATTTTAAGCTCCAGCCAGCAGCTTTTTTTTTTGGCGCATGTTCTAATATTATTGATTGCGTATGGAACGATTGCGGACATATAGCATCATTGTGAATAGTGGTGAATTTATTAAAAGTATAGCGTAGCTAGTGCTTGTTTGGGTTATTCGTAAAATATTTTAACCACAAAATGTCTACTAAAAAACGTAAAATTGATTCAGAGTGCCTGATGAATGGACCTGAAAATACGGTAAATTTTGGATATTACCCAATGGTACATTCTTGTAATACCTGGACGACATAAGTCAATATGCACGTCACCTAAACATCTATTTTGAGACTCCAAAGTATTCACAGAGCCTTTTGAGAGGGAAAATTGAATTCTACCTAAAAGTGGCCGTATTCTTTCCGA
Source organism: Caerostris darwini (assembly GCA_021605075.1). Lineage (NCBI taxonomy): Eukaryota > Metazoa > Arthropoda > Arachnida > Araneae > Araneidae > Caerostris > Caerostris darwini. The sequence continues at coordinate 46,733 of BPLQ01011653.1, read as the reverse complement.
TAATATAGGTATTCAACCACAATAGTAGGAAAACATTCCTATATCCTGCTTCAGAGATACCATGGTTTGTGGAACATGTAAATTTATTAAGGTTGCTAGTCTTCTAAGATCAAGTTTGACCGACTTGTTATTTAAAAGCCTAATAGATTTTGATAAAAATACGTATTTACTGTCATTCAAAATTAAATTATATTTTTGCAGCATTCAAGAATTTATTTAAATGTTGGTCGTGTTCCATTTGGTTTCTTCCACAAATAGTTACATCATCCAGGTATGGAAACGTACCTTTGAGACCTTCGATTTGTATGAATTCAATTTCAATTGACCTTTGTAAACTAGCAACTCCATTTGTTACTCCGAATGGTACTCTTAAAAATTGGAAGAGTTTTCCATCAGCTTCAAATGAAGTGAAAGATCTTTCTGATGTTTAGATGGGAATTCGATGATATGCACTCTTCAAATCTATGGTGCTGAAAACCTTAAATTGCGATATTTTCTTATGAGTTCTTATTCTTTATGAGTTCTTCAATTATAGGAAGTGGGGGAGCATCTAGCGTTTTAGATTTATTAAGTTTGTGTGTAGTCTATTACCATCCGAAGTTTATGAGTTTCATTACGTTCGGATGGTAACAGATTACTCACAAGGTTTCGTTTCATTTCACAAAAGCTTTGCGCATCATGGAGAATTTGATGCTTCCATTATCTCTTCCTTGGGAAGTTTTGGAATTTCTGCAGCCATAAAATGGCAAACCTCTTCTGAATGACTTCTAGCTTTTGTGGATTTGGGTTAGCAAGTTGATAATCCTTTGAGCATAACACCATCACCATCTTTGAGCATAACAAAATGTAGCATCACCATCTTTGTTAGACTCACCATGTTTGTTAGACTGCCTTTGTTTTTCCAGCCAAACGTCATTGCTTATGTATTGTATTTGCATATACAAAACAGTAGCAATCTCTACAACTTTGTTGACGCGTTTCCGGCTAAATGCCCTACTTTTGACAGTTGTTAATGTCTCTTCTACGGCTCATTTTCAACTTGACGAACGAATAATGTACGCTAATCTAAAGCTTTCGAAACAAATTTTGAAATTCATCAACGACTTTTACCTCAGGCAAGTGTTTTACAGTGTAGGCCAGCGGTAAGCTATTTTGGAACACCTTTGTCTGGGTTGATAACGTCTTTTGTCATTCTAAATAAGTAAATAATATCAACTGTGTCAAAATTGCATTAGTGATATATGCAAAGAGGATTACAAACAATTTAATAATATATTATTAATTGCTTAATTCACATTGGAATACAACTTTAGCCGTGTCCACATTTGAAAAATTCGTCCATATATTTGTCTGTTCTTGGGTGTTGCAGTTTGAACACGAAAAGCAAACCACTTATTTTTTTTAACATCAAATTCCCTATCGTCCTTTGTAAGATCGTAAATACTTGGAATGCATCACCAAAAACCGATACTAAAGCTTACAAAGAAACAAAAATTTTGTTTCTTTGAAAGCTACAAAATGTGTAACATTTCAACTTCATGTTTAGCACTATGCATGAGTAGTGTTTTCCGCCTAAACTGAAACAAAGCAATTTGAAGGGCATTCACGAACAGCACTTGCAGCTTAGCATTCAAATATAAAAGCGGCTTTAATAACCGATACTAGCTTGCTTAGACCCTGTCTACATTCTACCTAGATTGACTGTCATGCTATATGCGCAATATGTGTTTTCAGCCTAAACTGAAACAAAGCAGTTTGAAGGGCATTCACGAACAGCACTTGCAGCTTAGCATTCAAATATAGAAGCGGCTTTAATAACCGATACTAGGTTGCTTAGACCCGGCCTACATTCTACCTATATTGACTGTCTTGCTATATGCACAATCATCAGTGAACTTAGTAATATAAAGAAATTAAATTCTATTGGTACAACATCCTGTAACACAAATTCTTTCTGAAACAGTTATATTAACGAAATTGTTGATTATTTTGATATAAAATGGATTTGTATGAAGAGAAAAATAAAACCCAATTAAATTTAATATTTACAAACTTTATTATTCTATAAAAAAATAATTACATTAAAAAGCTTGAGGATCATTGTTGCTTTTCTTCTTTTTTTTCTGTTGCCGTTGTTTTTTTGTGGTTTTCTCCAACACCACATCTTCAGCATCAATGGGCTCAATGATTTTGCCTGCCTTTGTGACTGTTTTAGGAGCTGTTAAATTCCTCAAACTGCTGGGTGGAACCCAAGTATGTGAAACTGGTTGCTGAATGTGACGCTCAAATTGAGTCACATTGGAGAAGGGGAAGGGTAACTGCTTTACCTGTAAATGATGTTAATTTTCCATTATAATTAACTGTGCTAATGAATGTTTGCTAATATAAATTAATGATTATTTTTAACCATTAAATTTAACATTCTTTGTGGTTAAAATATGCACATGAATTTTATACACAAACAGCATTAATTTGAATGTTAACATAGAATATATTTATCAATACCAAGAGAAATGATACATTTTTGTGAAATATTTTCTGTATCCAACAATAGCACTATTTTTTTCCCCCATCTGCAGAAAATTAAATTTTCTAATTCAATAAACTGGACTAAGATAATTAAATAAACACAATTTGATTTAGTTTCTTTTATTAAAAGACATATTAATTTTAGAAAATATTTTGTTCAAAATTTTTAATCACAATGAATACGTCGATTAATTAAATAATTATTATATTTTATATATATTGAATTTTATCTAATATTGAATTTAAAAAATTTTTTCCTTGTATAGTTAAAATATAAATTTTTCAATGCCTACTAGAAGGCTACATAGCCTGGTGTTATACAAATTAAATTAAATTAATAATAAAAATAAGTTTTTAAACACATTTTGTTAAAAACATTTTAAAATTACAAAATTTAAATTTAGAAAGGTTTCAAAACAAAATTTATATCTCTATTTTAATTGGATTTGCTTATCTCATACTTGCATGCAATCTAAAATTTGAAAGAAAAAACAAACTATAAATGTTTATTTTCTAATTTTAATGTAATCTTACAAAAATAAGCAAAATTGTTAAGTCAGAAATAAGAAAAATATCCTATGATGTGAATATCAATTTTAAATAAATAAATACTAAAATATCAAAAAATAAATAAATAAACATGTGAATATATTAAAAAAATTAAATTAAAACTAAGAACAAGAAAAACTATATTATTAAAAATTAAGAACATACTATATCATTCATAAATCAAACTATACGAGAAAAAAAATTTGGAATTAATTAAAGATTAAGATTTGAATTTAAGAAAATAAAATAACATCAATATTGCAAAAAGTGTCTATTTATAAAATATTCTAATAAAATATTTCTTATAACAAAAATAATTTTAAATTATAAACTTTTAAAGATGTCAACAATTAATAATTATATGATAATTTGAAATATTTTATAACTATCAAATTCTTTCATATTTAATGTGATTTCATTGCCCTTATTAATTCTACTTAACATAATGTTCTTATTTAAATTATTTTTAATTAAAAATCAAAAATTATCTTCTTAATAGAATACAAATGCAAAATAATTAATGTAAGTTTAAAGAATCGTTTGGCCAAAATTTTCATATTTTTTTTAATTTTAAATAGCTATTAATTCAGTAGCAATCATACAAAATATAATTTCACTTTCATCAATGAGCAATAACTAACCAGTACAAAAAAGAAAGTTCTACTTTTTTGCTCCCAAAACTATTATTGGTCAGAGTATATGAATTTAAAAAACCAATACTTAATAGAGCTGCTTTGAATTAATGCTCATTAGTTAATTTGGTGAAGTTAAAAGACAAATAGCAATCTACATTGTTAGCTATTTGATGCTTTTGACTTTGAATTTATAGGCATTTTAACCATTTATCACTCACAGGAGTCACTAAAGTTTTATTTTATTTTTGAATTAATTGTGATAAAATAATAAAAATGTGCAGTTATTATTTAAATAAAATTTCAATTATTTACAAATGAATTTTCAATGAAATCAAGAAATTTTTCTTCCTTTTTTCTTAATAATCATAACAAAAAAACAGTAACACATTATTCAGTTATTGAATGAAACAACTGCAAGTTTGGTTATAGTGGCTTTTCTGTATTTTTAAAAAGTTATGTTAATTTTGTCACAAAAATTGGTGTGTATATTATTTATCACACTCTAAATCAATTGCAATAAAAGTCTTGCAATATGTGAATAAATTTTGAGTATCATTAATTAACCATGTTAATTCATTTTGTTAAACAATTTCATTGCACCATAAGTTCAAGATATTTCCATGATACTATTTATGCAAAGATCTAACAATAATTACAAAAATTATTAGGGGTACATCATTTTTTTTCTTTTTTTTTATCTTGACTGTACATAAATGATTTTTGAGAATTATTTTTCTATTATAATGTTTCTTTTTTAACCAACTGACCCTTTTATTAATGATTCTGCGCTTCCATTTAAAACAATTTCGTAACTGATGATTTACAACACAAAATTAATGTAAATTATTTAAAAAATATTGAATGTTGAAAATAATACTAAATGTTAAATCTAAAAGTTATAAGCAGGTATAAATTTACCTGATAAGCTGATGCTTTTTTATCACCATCTTCATTAATTATTACATTACCCAAAGTATTCTTCTTAGGAGCAGGCTCCTCTGGTAGTTTAATAAGAAATCTAAATAAAAAAATAAATAAGATGATTATATGATTCATTTTACACGTTTGTAAGAAACAAAAAAAAAAAAAAAACAATAATAATATCTGTTACAAGAAAATAAACACAGAAATTCTAAAATCAATTTTAACATTGAAAATCTAAAAAAAATTACAGAAAAATCTTGAAATTCGTCGTTGGATTGTGTATGCAATTTGTTCAGAAAGTAGATGGTTTAGTCATTTTATTATTTATGTCATTTTACTTATTTAACACAATTAAAATATTAGTAAGTTAACAATATTAAAATATTATGGGATAAAAAAAATGTAACAAAAAATAAAGTGCAATACTAAGTATATACTGTACTTAAATTTAAATGGATTTCATTTTCCTTTTTTTTTCCCATTAAACTATAGAAATTTTACAATCACTTTATCTTACAGTCAAACTGAAAACATAGTACTGTAGTAATCAGTCAGAATTCAGAATAATGTATATTACAGCACTATTTTATCAGAACATAATATGGCATTAAAACATTACATCCAAATTAACATATTTAAAACAGTTATTTGAAAGAGATGGCAGTTTATTAATAAAAATATATTTATTACAAGATATGTATATGTAGTTAGAATACCTCTCCATAAACCCATTAAAAATAGAGTTTATTTTTTATATCTGATGAGAATATATATATGTTTAGATTGGGGGTTTCCTCTACCCACATTACAAATGTATCTGTTTTATTTTGAACTGCTGCATAATAGCAGAGTCATATGGTATATAATATACATTAAAATTAAATTTGAAAATTAATTATATTACATTACATAAAAAACAAACTTACTAAATATGAAGTTAATTTTTTTTTACATCATTTAGAATGAAAATATTCTTTATTAATTGCTTGCAGAATAAATATGAAGAATACTTCAATTTTATTTATCCTTATTTTAGAGAAAACTCACCGTCTTTTTTTACTTTTCGATTGCTTTATGCCTTTTCCTACCCAGGATCCCCACCCAGGCAAAAACAAATTCAAGCCTTTTGGTCGTTTGTTTTCAGCAGCTCTCTTTTCTTCCCTTTAAAAAAATTTATAAATATAAATAAATAGTAATTAATCAAAATTGAAATTTTCATAGTGACAGCACTGTTGTAGGCATTATGTAATGAAAGAAGTGTCAATGCCAACTTTCACACATCAAAAATCTTAGTTCACCATGTAATGAAATTATAAGAGAATATTTAATTTTAAAAAGAAAATATAATATTGAAATGGAGAAATGATATGGAAAATACAATTAATTATCAATAAAAAATATTTTTCTACCAATACAATTTACGAAGAATAATATAAAACCATAAAAGATGTCATTAACTAAAAAAAATAATAGCTATTCATATTTTAAATTTTATTAATAGAATAAAACTAAATATTGAGTAAAAAAACTCATTAAATGATTGGATACTTCCAAGAAAATTACATAACTTTTCTTCTTAAAATGCTTATAGATGGAAAGATCAGAAAACTGTTAAATATTCAAAAGATTTCAAGATAGATTAGAAGCATTTTCATGTATGAAATAATAATACATTAGTCTTCAAAATTATGAGATTTAACTTACTTTATTTTTTTTAAGTACTGAACAAAAAGTAAAACTAATATTTTTAAAGATGCAAATCTCTATTGTTGAATATGTAGACTGTGAGGCATGTGTGTGAGCTGTGATGTAAATGAACAAGCTGGCAATTTTTTCTTTTCTTTCACTTACATACGTCATAAGAATCTTTCTTT